>VXBQ01000656.1:135879-345293 GCA_013400175.1 Phainopepla nitens | reverse complement strand
AGTACGAGGTGAACGGCAGCTTAGGCAAAACCCATCGGTTATGCCCAAAGAAAACTTCCCGGGCTCGGATGCCTCACATGGACGTCCGGGGAAGCTCAGGTCCCTGTGCCATTCCCTGCGCCCCGCTCCAGGCACTGCAGTGCGGTGCAGAGCCCTGGGAACCCAGGGAAGCGCTGGGAGGAGAAGCGATAATGCTGCATCACTGAGCCAAGAGCTTGCCAGCTCAGGGAAGGCAGCGAGCTGGCACAGATCCCATGTGATATCCCTGCGTGCTGCCACTCGTGCCCGTGGGTCTCTGGCGTGGCACGGTGCTGTGTCCGCACAGAAGTCCTCAGAGGACCCTACAGTGCGTTACCCATAAGCGTTCCCCCATGGCCAGCCTGCACCACAAAACCCTGTAAGTGACTGCACCACAGAGTGAAGTACATCAAGGATTCCCGCATTGTTCCCAGTCAATAAAATAAGAACAGAAAGCACATACATTTTTAAAACAACACACAGACTGAAGCTCCACACTTATTCTGCTTCCTTTTCTCAGCTGCTTGTTTGAAAACACCTCTCAGACAGAGGCAATCACACAATAGCAGCAGAAGCTTTTTACTGATGAGAGGGGGATTGGGGAATCCTTTCTGAATCTTTGGTCCAGGAATGCTGGTGTATCAATGCATTTTGAGCAGTGACTGCTGAATGTGGTTGTGAGCTGCTGTTAAAAGTAAGCCACAGGTATTTCACAGTGTTTTGGGATGTACAGGAAGAAGATGGGACTATTATATAGGTCTGGGGACACCAGGTTATCAATCGATTCTGCCAGTAGGCTGGAGGCACCCACATTTAGTCATTAACCAAAGCAGAAGCCTTCATTTTTCAATGTGGTCATAACTGGATAACCTGGCTGATGAGATGATTTGTCATTTCACTGCCCCACGACAGGACAAGGTCAGGCTTCATTGCTTAGGAAAGCACATTAAGTTTTACACTCACATATATATTTACACATGCTCTGATTTTCTGACAACTGTCCAGAATACAGCACAGAATATAACACAGACCTCACGAGTCTCAGAGTGATCTGGAGGCAGAGCTTATGATTTACTGCTAACTTAGCCAGCACTAGATGCTCATCAGGTGGGAGTTAGCAAGGAGATGGGATTTACTTTCAAACGAGACTACTCCTCACAATCCAATACATTTAACTGAGGAAAGTGGATTCCTCAAGAGAGACATGCATCTGCCTAGAAAATTTCACATAGTGTTAAACCTGCAGAGGTGCTTGTCTGTCTGTCTGTCTGTCTGTCCGACAGCCTCACTATGATCCTCACTCAGTTTATTAAAGTCTCCCAGATCCAGAGGTATCCATAACAAGTCCTAAGGACTAACATGTGTATATATGCATGCTTTAGTGGAAACTTCTATCCCAATGGAGATTCTGATTTCTCTGGAATATTCATTTGGAAGTGTAAATAATTCCTCTTCAGCTGTACTTTAACATTTTTGAGTGTTGTTGGATTGGATCCTTAAGTATTAAGCCAAGTAAGGAACAGGAACATCTATGTATGCAATCCACCAGTGGTTACACTGCCCAGTGTACGTAAAAAATAACAGGTCTACAACCCGCCAAGGATCATGCTGGTTCTACGGAGGTCATGATCACTCAGTGCAGTTGAACAGCAGGGAGGAAAAACTGTGAAATTCACAGAATAAAACTGGTCAGAGGTCACTGCCAACAGAGAGGACTTAGATCCTCTAGTTAGGGCATGCAACCTGCTCTTGGCTTCTCTGGGAATTTCTCTGATTATTGTAACCTTCCTGTGTCAGGTAGGCATTGTCGTCGGGATCTTCTCACCCAGATCCACCACCTTTGAACTGCCTCTCCTGCTAAGAGTATGCTGTTATACTCTCTCATACAGTATATTCTTCTTAATATATTCTCAAGAAAGGCTCTTCTTTCTCTTTCCCATATTTATTAGAAATATGCTGTCTTACAGATCACTATTTCCTGCTGAAATGACTCAGAGATGTAGGGGGAGGGGGCTAGAAGAGCAAGTTAAATATTTAAACATCCATTTTTGCTGTGGCCATCTGGTTTGTGAGTTTTCAGCACAGAACTGGGGGTACAGAAAATCCCTGTATGGCTACTGAGAAGAACCACACAGTGATTATGTAAATCCAGCTACTGCAGTATCTCTGAGTGGCCCTTGGCCTCCTGGAGTGGGGGATCTATGGCTGGCTGTGGCTTTGGAGAAGCAAACACGATGTAAATGTTCTCCCCCAGCCAGTGCAAATGTAAGGAGCTGCATTTGTGAGAAATGAGCAGGCAGTTATGGGTCAGTAGCTGTACAGAAACTCTTGTGCTCAGACTGATGGCAACAACTTGATTTCAGTATAATTTAAATTATCTCAACTTGCTGAAGATGAAAGAGAAACTGGTCCAATATAAAACGGCACCTGAAAGCACAGGTTAAACCACACTCCATGGTTAAATAATGTGATGGAGTCAGTAAGAAAATTCTTCCCTACTGGAAAGGAAATTAAAGGCAACAGTGACTCAAATGCCCAGAGGGGACTCAGTAAAGGCTGCCAAAAGCCAGCAGGTTTCCAAAAACTGAAGGGAACCATAAAATGACTTTGCTGTATTTGCAGTTGTCCCACGTTTCTTCAGGGACTCATTCTGATACAGTGTATGTAGGTCTTAGTTATTAGTAAGTGCCACAAATATTATGGAAATGAAACTCTCTTTCCTCGCTGGTTTTGGTTTTCCTGTTTAAAGCATTCCCTGGGAATTAATTCTTCTCCAGGGAGAAATGATGGACAATCTTTTCCATGAGAAGTCTGTCCATGACTGGTACACTGTCTCACACACGGACAAGAATTAAAAAATACATCAGCACTTTATCCAATGCTTTTAGAGCTTTACAACATCAGTTACTGAAAATTAAAAGTATCAGGGTAAGATCCCTTTACTGCGTAGCAGGGAACTCCCGTTGGAAATGGCTGTACTCACCATATTGAATGACTATGGCAGAAGTCTAAAGCAGAGATGATTTGTCGGAAGAACTTCCTGGCTTCTTTTGGTGTCAATCTTCCCTTTTTTACGAGATAGTCAAAGAGCTCCCCACCTGACACATGTTCTAGCACCAAATACCTAGAAAAACACAAAGCCAGGATTTTGTAAGTATGTGATCACACCAACTCCCTCACACTCACACAATTATATACAAACACTTCAGTTTATATGTACTCAAGGGGAACACTTCCAGAAATAACAGTGGAAGAGAATTGGAATTTTAAAATCAGGAGTGATGAATATGTTTAACAGGCGTTCTGCAAACTTCAGACCTGCCATTGCTGGATTCATTGTCCAAGGACACAGCAAGACATAATTAGGAAGCTAAAAATTAATCCAAAGACCAGGAGGGGAAGCAGAGAATAAGCAGGTATAAGCTTCCACAGCAGGTCTCAAAGCTACAGTGGAGTAAGACTGTACCAAGAAGTCTCAGGTCCTTTAACCAAGCTGACAATTCTTTTATAAAATAGGTGTGGCAAAGCTCCAGTCAGACAGAACCAGACACATGTCAATAAACCAGAACTACTTAAGAAAAGGTGAACAAAATACATTATTAAAAAACAAACAAAAAGAGAAAGAACTACATGTGTGTGCAGCCTATATAAAAGCTTAGCTTTTGCTGCTGAGCAGCAGTGATTTGCTGGAACAGCTGCCTGGCCTTGCAACTCACAGGTGAAAAATGTGGCACTGGGTGAATACATGTGGCACAAAGGGGGCCTAGGAGCAGGAGAGGAAACTCCTGACTTAATATAGCACTTCTGGCAGTCACAGAGCGAAGAGCGAAACCTTCTGGAAGGAAAGGACTTGCCATTGATGGACCACCTTGTTGTTTTTAAGTAGGGCTAATGAAAGGCAGCCAAGCAAAGGAAAACCATATAAATCTCTGGAAATATTGCATAATAGTGGGAGTGACAGTTTTCCCAGGGAAGTGGCAGGAACACCATCAACTGAATCCTTTAAAAACAAACAAGTTTGAGTGTACTTCTCAGTCCCTGCCTCTCAACAGCACAGCAGACCATACTGAACTGTATGTGCAGCATCAGATCCCTCAACCCTTTGCTTTACAGCAGAACAGTTTTACTACCAGAATTAATTCAACTCCTTAAATTTGAACGGAAAGGGAAGAATAATTAATCCAGGATTCTGTCTTTTCTGTACCTCAAGCAGCATAATCTCCAAGGAAATTTCTGAATTTGAAATGAAAAGTGGGGAAGATGAATATAAATTTGGGGTCTTAATTAGTCCTGTTTTCAATGTCTCCAAAAAATGAGGACAATAGAAGGACTAAAAGCAGAAAAGCAGGAAAGTAAAGCTTGCTCAGTGGTAATGGCATTAGCCTTGAAGTTGCAAAAGTGGGACCTGAGCTCCTGGTCCATCATCATCTCCTGTGTAACTTCCATGTGTCAGCTCCCAGCTACCAGAATGAGAAAGCACTTCCCTGCCTTACAGAAAGACAGACATTGGTATTGTCTTGCCAGCTAAATAAGTACTAAAGGACACAAAAAATGGACTAAACCATAAAATTATAAACTTGGGGGAATTAAAATTGTACTTTTGCATTTTTTGATCCAAGTCGAAACAGTTACAAGAAACATAGTAATACTGACTTTTAAAAAAAATTATAATCAGTTAAAAAAGAGAAAAATCATAAGTTGAAAATCCCATTTGGAATATATGAGTTATCTTCTTTCCAAACAGATGAGCAGTTGCCCAGCTGGGTACACTCTGGTGATTTGGAGATCACTGTTTATAGACATGACATTTTTGAGGAAGTCATTCAAACACAGAAGAAAGCTGATAGGCAGCAGCCATAGGCACTGAGGTGTCCCCATTGTCAAGTCCCAATCCTTGGTTCCTAAGCCTTGGCTAACAGACAGTCTGGTAAGAAGGTTTGCTCTAGAATTCATTCTCCCTCTCATATTAGAGACAGATCTGCCTAACTATCCAATATGGCAGACCCAATTCTGGCACAGAATCAATCCTAAAATTCTTCTTGACAGCTTGCTGTCTCATTGTGCCTAGCAGAAGCTGGATACAGCAGTGCATCTTGCCCCCAAAATTCAAATTGCTAGCTGCTTTCTTTTTCTGGGAGGTGTCTTACAAAGATGATTGCAGTTACAAACATACACCCTCCACACTGGCTTCAAACAAACAGTTTTTGAAAAATACAGACCCAGCATTTCTGTCACCCACAGCAGGAACTGCGAAGCAATTTATTTTCATCAACTTCATCTTATTAAAAACACTCAACAAAAATGCACTGACATGTTGTATGGAAAATAAAACAAATTGAAAGACAGGGAACATTTACAAGGTTATTCATTTTTTGCTTGCCACCTAGAAGCACTAGATATAATAATGGAAATGAACAGGGGAGAGCATTAGAAAAAGATTTGTGCCTATGACAAGTCAAGGGACACAGAGAAGCACAAGAGATGATGTATTCTGATCTGACAAAGCCCCCAATGTGACATGAGTGAGAAGGACGACAAACACATTCTTCAGTGGCTCAGTGCAAGAAAGAAATGCTGCAGGGATCATTCCCCAAGCGCTATGTGGCTAAGCTGCAGCTAGGGTTTGTGAGCTCAGGTTATTATCTACCAGCCCTATTCCCTCTAGGGCCTTGGGGTTTTTTTTTAGGAGAGCCTCCAAGTAGGAGATTTCTGTTAAACAAGGATTTCTGTTAAATTCAGCATCTGCCCCCATCTATGTGCAAGCCAACATTCTGCTGGCACATGACATGGCAGAGTAGTAGTACACTTGTTCTTTCCAAACAGGCTGACAAGAGGGGTTTAAACATTTCCAAGTGTTGCACTGGTTGTAAGCACCACTGGACAGCTACACAAACCCCACTAAGTGCTGCATATCTGTATCTACCCATCTGTGTGTGTGTGAGTGTGCCTAAGTGACTCCACAGAAGAAGAGAATAAACACTCTGAAAAGCCAAACAGAAAAAGCAAAGGAAAGAAAGAACATTATTCCTTGGGCTGCAAAATAAGGCATACAGACACTACATCTTTCCTGAATCCATGGCACAGAAAAGAATCCAAATCTTCTGTGTTCACATCAGCATCTAAAATCCTTTACTTTGGCAAAGTGCTATAGGATTGGAAGTATGCTAATGCCAGCTCTTGGAGGATCTAGGAGAAGGTAAATAACATGTAGCCTGTAAGGGAGTAAACCACTAAGAAGCATTTTCATGAGTCTCACTTCCCTTTTATCTTTCCCAGATATGACAGGTTTTCACTTCATTATAGTACTACTTTTCCAATTTATTCTAAGCAAGCAAGCAAGTTCTGAAAATTCCAGAACAGTAACCAAAACTTCTCTTCTATTACATTTAGAGACGAAAAGCAACTTATTGGTGAATGAAGTTTTGGGTTTTTTTTTATCCTGTTTACGTAAGATTGACAGCATCAGTCTTTCTTCCCATTGTAAAAATGTAAGAAAACCTGTTCTGTAATAGTCATTGTGAGGAGGTTCAGGGAAAGGAAAGACCCAGTCTCTGGCTGGCAACATGCACACTACATGCTGTGATGATACAGACAGGACCTGTGTTAGGACAGAAGACTCTTTACTGTAAAAAGCACGTAGCTCTCCCATGTTGGATACTCTGGACATACTCCAGCTCTTCCAATCCTTGCATTTCACATGAGAGAAACAAGTTTTAACAAGCATTAACCTCCTGTTCTTTACTGATAAACTGTGGAGCCAAGTGACTTGTCCAGGGTTACAGTCACCCTGTATCAGTATCAGAGCTGGGATTAATACCTGTGGTCCCTTGTGCCTTCTACTCTGTGCTGCCCCCACCACCAATTTTCCCTTTGCCTGCTAGGACATTGGAAAAGCCAGAAAACAGCAGGGTTCTGCAACTCAATATAAAGCATATGTTAAAAATAAAGTGCAATTAATTCTTCCTCACTGGATATATTCTCTAGGAATATATGCAAATATTCTCACAGGCCACAGCTCACTTTAATACACACCAAGGTCCACATCTTGCATTATTTTCTCATATCCCTGCTACAAGCCAAGACATGAAACTAAAAATCTCTAGTTGAGTTTCAGTGCTTGAAGAAAGAGACAAGACTTTGCTCTTTAAAAGCAAAGAAGCTGAATATTAAATACAAGAATAATTGTGTTGATTGGAGAGGAGCAGAGAGATTGCATCTCTCTGCATTCTATCTATTCCCTTTGCCATTTTTCCATCTGCATCCCATCATCACCACCTTCTCAATAAAAGATTCTGAGTTCCTAACCTCAAATGACCCACTACATATCATCAGAGATGCACGCTTAGAATAATCCTAGGCCTTTTTCTTTCTTGCTTTTTGGTTCATTTTATTTATTCTTTCAGGAACCAAAATAGTACATCATCAGTTTTCTTCAGCTCCTTTCTGAAGGCTGTTTTTTGCTGTGATGCTTGACAGCAGCGTCGACTTCCCATTCCCTACAGTTGCTTTGTGCGTGGGATTGCAAACTGGTTTTGTCCCATTCTTGTCCAGTGGCAGCACAACAAGGACTTGTCCATGATTAGATAGATTACTGTTCCACTACATTCCCATCACTTAAAATGACAAAAAAGACACTTTTCGTGATTATTTCTCCTTTCCATCTGGTGGACTATGCCGTAACTTCTTAAAGGTGCCTTTGCCCATGCCCTAGGAGGCTTTGAGGGATAACTCAGAGAGCCCTGAGCTGCCCAAGGCAGCTACATGCTACCTCCTAATCAGGATTGTAACTAAAGAAACAGGCTGGCTCTGAGCAATGCTATTGCTATTGCTCTGAACCATGTTAAAGAAAGACTAACTGGCACAGAGAACACCAGGACCATGCACTACCAAATACTTCTGGCAAAATAACAACAAAAAACCCCAAAATGCAAACAAACACACCAGTTATGATCTGTAAAGAACAAAAAGCTGTCTCTTAGCCAGTAGCAAAAATGGTGTGATATGCTAAAATTCTTGCCAGATGGGATTGTCTGCAGAAGCCCATTAGTGGGTATGCAGCTCGTGTTTTCTCAGGACAATTTACAAGACACTAACAGCTACACCAATTTTGTATTTATTATTATAAAAGTGTTAAATGGAGAGATCTCTAGTTGAAAGCTCATGCTGAAACACAAAGTATTTCAGATAAGTATTATAAATGCAAAAAAGTAGGATCACCAATAAACACTCCCTAATGCTCTAGGAATGGAAGCCAGTTCACACATCTTGTTTTAGTCAGGCAATAGAAGGTTTGTCCATCAGTGCTTGCAATTAGCTGTCTGCTAGGGAAGGAGTTAAGAATTTATTTTTATTAAATGATATGACATTTACATATATAAAGCATAACTTTGCTTAACCTAAACAGGTAGGTTTTCAATTTGGTCTTCTTTGTAAGCCTGAATGTACCACTGGGTACTATCACACATCACTGGGCAATGTCCTAGAGCTTTTCTATGCCAGAATTTGACTAGATAGCCACATGAGACTTGTTAGTTTTTAAGATGCACAGCTTCAGCCATGCACTCCAGCAAGATGCAAAACCCAGAAAGAGATACACACAAAGACATAAAACATCAGGTGAGAATCTCCATCATAAAGACACAAAGACACAGTCTGGTGTCCACTCCTCCTCTCTCTTGATGTTTACTGTGTCAACAGCTGTAAAACTCAATCTTAAGTTTCGCCACAGAATGAAACACAAACTGAAATGGCTGCACCACAAATGGTAGGGTTGGCACTGCCACAACCTTGATGAACCATGGGCCATCTCAAGTAATCCTGGCAGATGATTCACAATAAACTGGCTATTCCTTTTGACCAATTCATTTGAGAGCTAGAAAGCTCACTACACATTTCAAAGGGATCTGTCTTAGGGAACAATGGACCGGCAAAAAAAAGCCTCTAGAAGAAAAAAGACCTGGTGATTCTCCTACCACCCTACTTGCAAAATGTCCTTCCATACATATATATGGTTGAACATTTATGTGGCAGGGAAGAGGTTAAAAGTTGCCTAGGCTGACATGCCCTGACATAGTTCTCTGACAGCTTTTTCTCTGCCATGTTTTCTATTGATTAAATAATCTTTATCAGATATGAAGCCCCTTGTTATTGGCACAGCCTATAAATCATTCATTAGTTATATAAATTCTTATGGCGGGCATGAATTTTTAAACTCTTATTTGGCACTCGACCAGGAGCTCTGTATTTTTTTGCCCCCTTTGCCTGCGAGAAAATGTGCATGTGTTCGATTTCTGTTTTTTAAAAGACAATTTTAACTTGAGTTTGCATGTTTGAATGGATATTGTATTTGATTGCTGGTTACATTTGGGCATGAACAGGTTGGGGCTTTTGGGGAAAACAGGTAGTAAGAGATTATGCTGTTGGGCTCTGTACCTTTGATTTATCTGGAATGAAAGGTGTGTTGAGCAGTGCCCTCATGGTGTGTAGTCATGTATACCAAGGTACTGCAGCAGCCATCCTATATGGGCACATGATATGGAATGGATTTGCCAGAGGGATCCTCAGCACAGGATAGGCAGAGCTGAGACAACACCCATCAGGTCACTGCTGCAATTCTATTAGTGACTGTATACTTTGGGGCTTTCTTCTTCAGAGCTAAGTGGCCTTTGCAATCAGGGCCCAGACACATACAACACTGCCTGTCAAAATCTAAAAGAGAAGTCAGGCATGATAATGTACTGTGGCTCTGAAGCAACATCTCAGAGAATTGCTCGTGTCACAAAATTGCTCCACTATGGGCCTACTTTTCCCCAAGCCCAGCATCATGGCCTGGATGGTATCCAAGCACATGTCAGGCAGTGGGCAGAGGATACAGTCAGGCTTTTGGGTAGAGCTGATTAAGACTGCATTGCACAGGGTGTAGCATTAATTCCCACCACCAGCTCTGCAGGCCCTGCTTTGTGCCAGGCTGATGTCCCTCCTGTGAGCAGTGACACGCGCACCTCCTCCCTGGCTTCTGGCCAGCTCCTCGTCTCCAGGCCCACCCTGAACTCCAAACCTCACGTGCACTGGTTCCACTCCTACCACTGACTGCCCTTCTTCTGGCTACACATGCTTGTAATTCCAGACAGTCCTAAAACAAGTCAAGAGCAGAGGAAAAGCGGGTCAAAGTAGCTGGTTACAAATATTTTCCTTAGATCTAATCAAGGCTCAGGTAGAATGCTATTCTGCCTTCCAATCTCGTTTTATTTTCTTTCCCCGTATTCACACACCTGATATCCCACAACCTCACTCCCAAGATGCACACCTACCACAAAATTAATTTTCAGTGCTGAGCCTTTGGAGCCACTCTGACTTTCTGAACTCTCTTTCTGCCTTTAGACAGGCTTCCCTGCAGATGGATTGAATGCCAGAGTCTTGTTGTACCACTACCATGAACACACAAAACCTTTTTTTTTCTCTTTTCTGCATCCTCTGGCATGTCACAATTAGTTTTCAACAAAAATAAACAGAATTACAGGAAAACCCTGCAGGAGAGGACAGGCAGCACAAAGGCCTCTGCAGACACCACCAGAGCTGTATGTCCTTGAATCCTGCTGCCCTCTGATTTTGTATGAGCCAGAAATGTGAGTTGTGCACAGCTAGGAGGACATTTTAATTTTCTTATCTGGCTCACTGGGATGCACCTTCACCTCTGAAATCAGGAGGTGATGTGTTGTGTACATTGCAATGAGGTTTGGGCACTTGCCCAGTAATAGCATTGTACTGATGAAAGATGAGAAAGGCACTTATATTTGAAAAAGGTGCTGAGGAATGCATGGCACACTTCAGAGAACAATTGTCTGGTGTCCACTCCTCCTCTCAAAACAGATTCTTGCTTAAAATGCTGATCAAACTGGATGACACAGACATATAAAATAAATGCTGCCACAAAATTTGAAATTTGAAATCTTAAATGTGAAGATTTGAAAATCATTCAACACGAATCTACAAATATATGCACAAATATCTGTATGCATCTTGACATAGAAATTTACAGATATATATACACAGACATCAGTGGGAAGAGAACCAAGAAATACCAGTATTACCATCTGAAAGAAAAGGTGGTCCTAGTATATGGTTTTTTTCTATTTTATTTCCACTCTCCACCAAGCCCCTGACAGCTGAAATGAAATAATTAATCAAATGAGATCAAAACAGGTAATGCCACCCCAGTTGAGAGTTCTGCAACAGAACTCTATTAGTTGGCTTTATCCCCTCTGGAGAGGGAAGTTCCATCTGCTGTGGATTGTCTGGTGGCCCTTAGCTTGCCATGCTAACAGCTCCTCCAGCAGGGGACAACTGCTTTTCTGTGATCAAAAGAAAAGCTGAATGGACTGCATAAAACACAGTAAATAAAACTCTGCATAGGGTCAGCTCAGGAAAGACCTTTTCTATACAGGGCACAGGGAAAAGAGGATCATCTCCCAGGTTCACACAGCTCATCTGCAATGCAGAAATCACCAAAGGACTGTGTCCCTCCAGTGTGTATTACAGAACATAGCAAAATTTTGTTATTACTGCCTTGCTCCTTCTCTTAGTACATGCCCCATCCTGGAAGTGTTCAAGGTCAGCTTGGGTGAGGCTCTGAGCAACCTGGTCTAATCAAAGGGTCCTCTGCCCATGGCAGGGGAGGGGTAGAACTGGATGATGTTTAAAGTCCCTTCCAACCCAACCCATTCTGGGATGATTCTATGATTTGTATTTCCCTAAAATTCCTGACATTCTGCACTTCCTTAGTCAAACTGACTGGTGCAAACATAAGTTTTGGTAGCCCACTGATCATTCCCCATACCAGGCCACTTTGATTCATTTTGATCTTTAAAAAAGTGAGGATGAACCTCCATCCTGGCGCTTTTGTCTATTGACATTATATGATGGGAGAGAGGGAGGCATTGATTGTCTACAGCTATTTCTAAATTATCTATTACTGTGGACTCCCAATCTTGCTTGAAGGCCATCAGTATGATCATACAACAAATATGAAATAATTCAGCTGTCAGTAATATTGCTCGTTTAGCCAACACAATATATATCTGAGGCTGTATGTCACTTAGAGCTACAGTGCTGCAGTGTTTTTTCCCCCACACCTAGATGTGTAGTCCACAGTCTTACTAAATGAGACAACTCAAAATGATGGATAAAGTGATGGAATAATAGATTTCATAAGCTATCTTCACCTTTCCAACTATCGTGGGAAAAAGAACCCTACCAAAATAAACAGAAAAAGACTGCTTGGCTAACACACATATGCTAACAGATTTTTATTATTATTTTTTAAAACTCATTCCCAGTGTTAAATAAACTGTGGAAAAAGGATTTGATTCATGGTTGCATTAGGAATCTACTCAACCAAAGCCCCTTGTCACAAATTAAATCATAAACTAAAAGTCAAACATGATTTGTGAAATTAACAGTTATCGAGGAAACGCTCCCCAGCGCTGCATTGTGATTAGTCTCTGGCTTCTGAAATATCACCCATAATTCATGGGCTTCTCTGAAACCATGCCACTGCTGCTAGTTCTAGGATGGCATGCATGATGGAAAAGTGCTGCCACAACCAGACAGCAATCCCTTTCCTGATGCTGGTGAGAACCAGAGGTCACTGTGTCATTATCTGGGAAGGTACGTGCATACACAGTTCTCAGTCCCCACGCACTTTTAACACCTCACCCCTCCACAGGCTCTCTCTTCCACCTCTCAGATTTATCAAAGGCCACAGCTGTTTCTAATTTTGAACACGGAGGCTTGGCAGAAGCTCTGCATTGTGCCCTTTCTTTAAAATAGCGACTAATAAAAAATGAAAATTAACAGTCACCGGTTCTTTCAGAGTCAGTGTCTTTTAGCAGAGGGATTCAGTGCCTTTGCAGGGGAATGCAGGCAGCTTAATCTTACAGGCAGAGGAGCCACAGCACAAAGCAGACTTAGTGATTGTTAAAGGCTAAATGGTCATTGGCAAAGCACACTTTGGAAGCCAACATTTTTCAGAAGCCAGGATATCCAGACATAGCTTAAAGATATGGGATGCTTTCCTTTTCAAGGTGATTTTAATCATGAAGATGTTCTCCTGCCAATAAATGCAGTATTTTTTTTTTAATAGTAGTGAAACACCATTCCCACTGCTCTGAGCACCAGATATTTTTCACAGGGAGCAAAATAGCTCCCAAGTCTTATGGGGTAAAGAAGAAAAGCTCAGCTTCTGGCTTCACAGGCCTTCCGAGCAAGAAGAAAGCTTCAGCATCTCTACAGCCCCTCCCCTTGTGGCCTTTCTTCTGCATGTATTCATACACTGTCACTGCTGCCACCATCAGCTGTTTGCTTTGTTCCTGCAAGAGTGTGTACTTGTGTGTGTGTACCTAGGGTTACAGAACACAGAAACCAACATTCCCCTCTTAATCAAAAAAAGGGGTCTCAAGAGAAAATGTCCTCTGCCTCTCTTTTCAGGATTAAAGGAGAACGTATTCCCTGTAAAGCTGGATTTCCTTTTGCTGCCTGTCTGCACACAGGGCAGGCTGTGTTAGATCTGGGCCTCAGTCCTCATCTGTGGCAAACAGGGCTTCATGGAGCCATGATCATTTATGCCACTGAGGACAGAGCATTCAGCATGCAGCTCTAAAAACATCTGAGCCAGCCTCCACCCAGTGCCTGCACGAGCTCTTTCTGGCAACTGCATTCCACCACGGATGGCAGGCTCTGCCTCAAAGGAGGAGAGGGAATCCAAAGGAAATTACTGCCTGCTCTACTAAGCTAACCCTTAGGCAGAGAGGCCTCACTTCTCAGAACAGGAATTCATTGCTCCAGTAACAAGACTGGATGAATAGTCCATGAGGGACTGTTACCTCCATTCAACACACTTTCTTTGGATAAACAGTCATTCCCTTCTTGTGTTGAGACACTAAAAAGAGGTCATCAGTGGATGGTGGCTTTTAAAAACTGTTTAATCTTTTTTAACCACTCTCTTCTACCCGTAATAACCTGTTAAAAAGCTGGAAATAGCAGAGTTCCCTACTGGGTCACCCTTTTCTATTTGGGGAACATTGATTTTTTTCTTGTTGTGCCAAGATTAATGTGGCCTGTCTGTTTGACAACAGACACAACATATTTAGTGCCCTGCATCAAGCTAAAGTGATTGTGTGTGGACAACATCCCTGTCTGGCACTAGTAATGATCTGGAGAAAAAAAAAATCTTAAAAAAAAAATGTTTTGCTACATAACTGTCACTTCAGAACCATCAGGGGATTACAGTGGTCCTTAAAACCAAAATCTGTTGTTGATGGGACAAATTCAAAACACCTTTAGTGAGAGTTGAGAGTTTCAATAAAAACTGTTAGAGAAAGGAGGTTATCCACTCTAAGTCTGCTACAGCTTTGATTCAAAATGGCTCCAGATCTTACAGGTACAAAGCTTCCTTCTCTCTTGCTATTTTAGAGAAAACACTGGTTTGTCCACTTTCTTCTATTTTAAGTGGGAAAAGAAGCAACATATAAGTTTCTTATAAATATAGACTTGGTCTAAGAAAAATACTGAGCTGCTGGAGAATGTCCAGAGGACAGTGAAGGGTCTAGGGCACAAGTCCTGTGAGGAGTGGCTGCAGGAGTTAGTATGTTTGGCCTGGAGAAAAGCAGGCTCAGGGGGGATCTTACCACTCTCCACAACTTGCTGAAAAGAGGCTGTAGCCAGGTGTGGTTAGTCTCCTGTGCCAGTTAAAAAGTGACAGAATGAGAAGAAATGGCCTTAAATTGCACCAGGGGAGGTTTGGATTGGATATTAGGAACAATTTCTTCACTGAAAGGTGGTCAGGCATTGAAACAGGCTGTCCAGGGAAGTGGTGGAATCATCATTCCTAGAAGCGTTCAAAAAACACGTGGATGTGGCACTTGGGAGCATGATCTAGTGGTGAATATGGTGGCAGTAGGTTAATGGTTGGACAATGATAAATTTTCCAGCCTTAATGATTCTATGAAAATACAGAAAAGAACATGAGAAAAGCCAGGGAAATAATGAGTATTCATTCCTCATCCAAATACCAAATATCACACAGACACCAGCAGAGGGTGAAAACACACCTGTTCCATTCTTTCAGAAATGTTACCAAGTTCCAAAACCCTGATCTCTCTCCCTCCCTTTTTCTCTCCCTCCCTTTCTTCCTCCTTCCCTTCCCCTTCCTCTGGCAAAAGCCAGTAATACCTACAAATATTTTTTATTTTCGTAAACATCATGCAGCTTTAAAACGTGGGGATGTTCTATCAACTTCAGGATGGCTATTTCCCGCTCCACCTGGAAGAAACAAAAAGAAACAGAGAAGATTAGAAGCTTGGTCTTAGAATAGATTAGGTATTGTCACACATTTTCTTCCCATTTATCTATTTTCCACTCCTCTTCATATGCAGAGGATATGGAAAATTGTAACAATGTATCTTATTTAGCACTTACATAATTTAAGAAAAAATCGATTTATTCAGCCTCAACAATCCCTGCCCTGCAGAACTAAAAACCAGCAAAATTTCAAGGTTGAAAGAAAAGTCCCAAATCTACCAAAGAAAATTAGCTGTGGGAGTTACATGAGCATTCAAGGCTCTTCCTGCCTCACAATCCAAAGTCAATGACATAGTCTCAAAGTACAGAAACTCTGAGATGTCACGTAGGGCTCTCCTGACCTCCCACAGCCACAGGTGTGGCTGCTCTATGAACTGCATCCTCAATTAATGTTAGAAAATCCCTGTCCTGAAGAACTTGCCATGCATGAGGGGGAGAAGATATACAGTAGTGTGATTTTATAGCTCCAGGACCGAGGCACAGAAAGGGAAAGAAATATAATAAGGTGACATAAGGAGTACAAGGCACAAAAAGAAATTAAACCAGATTACTGGACATGCAGTGTTGAGAGCCTTAAGCACAAGACTGTGCTTTCCCTCAATTCCCAGTCTGCCCAAGTGTGGCTACTTCCAAGAGCATGTTTTCAATGCTGAGTTAACAAGTTGTGACTAAGTCCCTGTAATTAGTGCAAGCCCTGTTCTCACCCAAAATTCCTATCATGACCACTAAGGGTATTCATTAGAGATGGAGTCAGTGCAATTCCTCAGCTGTTAGCAAAATTGCTCTGCTGCTCTAAACCACACTGTAACTGCTCTGATTTGACCTAGGCTAAGTCGAAGGGAGTTAACGTAGCACTGTGGAGACTCTGGATATGTGAAATACACTCTGCAACAAGATGCAGTCTAAGCTTTGCACAGTCAGTCAGCTGTGCCAAATTCCAAGGAATCCACAAAGGCAGGAAAAAGACCTGAAGAAGCAAACAAGGACAACCAGGTAGGATTTTTTCCAGTCCTTTAAATAACTGATTGTCCCAGAGCTGCTATACTGACAAACAAACCATGAACAAACTACAAAACCATCCCTTAATGTCTCCCCTGCACGGATCAGTTGAGTAATTAGGAACTTGCCCCAGTACACTTTAGTATTTGATGTCCTTTAACTTCCTGAGAGAACATCCTCTGCTAAGTCTGAACACAGACAACTTTACCTGAATGCCAGTAAGATACTCTGCAGGAAATTAGAAAGTGGTATTTCGAAGCACTGTGCAGAGGAGGATTTCCCAGCATGCTGGTTATCACCCCAGATCTCTCTTAACAGCACCAAATAAAACCAGCAAAATCAACTTTTGCACTATAGCATCTTTAGCCTTCCTCACATACCGGGATGGAAGAAAGTATATTTGTACATGTGCCAATCTCAGTCTTTCAGAAACAGTTATTCCTCTCTGCAGAGTCAAAAGTCATCTGAGAGATTCCACTTCCACACTTGGGATCTCTGAAAATAACTCCTTCAGAGAAGTGGGGAATGCATTTAAACATGTATGTACGCAGTTCAGTACTGCTAGAACTGCTAGGAATTCAGTGATATACAGTGCTTGATGGTGACATCTCTGTGGGTGTTAACTTACTCATGACCAGCACTCTGATGAAAGCTACTTATACAAGCAGGAAACAAAAGCTGGGTAGATTTCAGCTATTCCACCACAGACCCAGGGGGTTGCTAGTTTATTCCATTTTTGCCTCCTCTTCAAAAAGACCTGTTACTCTTCTCTCTTACAAGATATGCACTGATACTTGCAGAGGGCTTGTTCAGCCCTGTAACTGATAAAAGTTGGACTTGCTTCAAAAATGAGGAAGAACAACACAGAAGAAGCACCCACTCTCACAACACTCTCCCAATAGTACTGAGATTCACCATTACACATTCGCCATCACATGCAGTGCAGCTGCTCAGAAACTGCAGCTCCAGCGGAGTTCCTTTCGGATGGGGAAGAACAGGTATGTCATGGGGAATGTGACCAGTGCTCTAGCTAGGACAAGGACAATCCAACCCCAGTCTTCCTTCTGGGGATATCCTGCCTATGAAAAATAAAACTCCCTGCAGATGGGCTGTGTAACTGCCTTGGTGATTCACTTCAGAGAAACCTCTTGGTTGGTTCAGCGGACACGTAAGTTCAGATCAAGTGAGTGATGGATGGCAGCATCCTGTCAGAGTCCTGCTTGGCTACTGTCCTAAAGCATGAGAAGAGGCAGTGACTTATGACTACCACTTGGAGGAGGGAATTCAGCTACAGCACTGTGTGGCCTATGTTTGGTAACAGACAATCAGAATAGAAAGGCAGTATCTACTTTTGACCTATAGACTTACTCCAGGAACCAACTGAAAAGAATTAACCCAAGTTGCTTTTCTTTCATCCTAAGTGTGAGTGTAGAAGGTTCTATGCATATTTTTAAATTCCTGGGAACTAAATCCTAAGAGCAAGTACAGTTTTGGAGGTCTCAATTTCAAGCCAGGTATGTAGAGAGCATCTGTCTTGATGTGCCTGGCAGCATTTGACTGCAGTGTGTTCAGTTCAGTGGTGTGTTGTCTGTGCCAGTCAGCTTTCCACAGTCTGCTGCCTCTTCTATCTGTAAACCAAGGACAAAACTGATCTACTCTTCTCAAGTAAGACTTTCAGGTAATGCCCTTCAGTGAAAGGGCATTACTGTACTTCTTGTAGTCCAGGACTTTGCCCCACGTAGAGGCACAAGACACTAATGGCTGTATTACTTTAGGAGCCAGAGTTTCCAAGTTCTCTAAACAGCAGTCTGATAAAGCTCATCCTCAACAAATCTTACAGCAGTGTCCTGCCTCTTTTTCCTTTTCAAGCAAAACAAGAGTTCAGAGAAATAGCAACAGACCACCTTATCAGAATTACTACTGCAGTCAAATTGATGGGTGACTCCTCTGGACCTGTTAATTTTTTATATCCCTACGAAGAAGACAGTAATTGATACAGGTTGGACACAGACTGTAGATCTCAATAGTGATGTCACTAATGCATGGCTCAGGTGGACCTAGCAGCCATCATGTCACTAGGAAAGGAGAGGTATCTGAAATCATTGGCAAAATAAGAGAGGCCTGAAATAGCACGTAGCTTTGCCTTCTTCCCCAGAGCTTTGCCAGCCCCTGGCATGTCTTTTTTGCGCAGCCCTGTGTTTGCAAGCCATGGAGCGCTGTCCAGCTCCGAGCTGGCAAGGACAGGGGAGAGGAGAAACCCTGCAGGGGTGTTTGCTTTAATGCACATGCAATTATCAGAAAGCAGGGCAAGCTCAGAATAGCCTGTCTAGGGAGGCTCAGAGCCTGTGATAAACAGGAAACATGGAGAAACATTTGCCTAATGGTTAAAAGAGAAAGGAATAAAGCAAAGCTTTTCTGTTGCATGAATGCTGGGTCACATCACAGGATCCCAACTAAAGCCAGGGTTGCCTCATGCCATAGTGGGCTACTGACTCTGCCTTGAAACTGAGAGAAACAGCTGTGAAAGGCTGTGCAGGGCAACAGGAGACACATTGGTAATGTGAAGCTGTGCAGGTGCCATGCAGGTGCCAATCAGAAGTTCTAAAAATCTGTGCAGGAGGTTGATTTGACAGGATGCTCCAGTGATTCAGCTAATGACAAAGTGCAACACGGGGGCAACACAACCCTTAGAGGAATCATGCAATACTTTGCATCCCTCTCCTCCATTTCTACTTCACTGTCATTCTCCCCCAGAGGAAATCACATCTCGCTGGTTTAAGCCCTTCTTGTCAGCAAATTTGCACTGGCAACAAGTGCTCTGCTCTCTTGCCTTTGAGTCAGGCACACAGGGTGCTAATTCACTTAGAAGGCAAGGAGGGCAGGTCAGAGGAGCCTGATAGTTTGTCTCAGTGAAGAAGGAAGTTTCCTTTTCTCTTGCATTCCTTAGCTCAGTAACTATTGGGTCACTCATGACGCATCTGCTCCTTGAAAAATGAGGCTCACAGCTGTCTCATATTACCAGGCTGTATTTTATCTACCAAACCTGTGCAAGCATTATGCAACAACCATTGCTAGTAGTTTCTCAAAGTAGATCTACATGCAAAAAGCTGGGGGACAGCAGATGACATTTCTCCTTGGAAGCTTTGAAGCTTACCAGCAGCACACCAGAACGCCCTCTTTTTCTCCACTAGCATCCGTAACTCCCGTATGGCTCAAAATGCTGGCTTGAGAAGGAATTCCAGAGCTGCAGAAATGGTGAAGGGCAGCAAAGTTCTGCAGGATGTAAACATATTATGTATGCTGTTTTGCCTACTCACAGAGCAAAATGGTGCCAGGAGGGAAGGCATGGTAGGTTTTATTGTGAAAATCAAGTTCTCTCAAATGTTGATCCTACTTGGAGGTAACTAATAAAATACTTTTCAGAACTCATGGCTGTCCCTCAATTATGAGAAACTCATCCAGGACATGACCTTTTCTGAATTCAGAATTCTCTATACTCAGAATGAACTTCAAAGGATGCAGAAATTTGGCTGCTTATCCAACTCAGGCTAGAGATCAAGTTGGAAACCTTGTACCAGAGCACCTACCTTCTCTAGTGTCTGGCCTGCTGTGCAGTAATTTGCACTTCCATGATGAGGGCACAGAAAGCAGAGTAAATCACTCTGGTATTTCACTGAGTTGAAGTGGCAAAACCAAAGGCAGCTCATAGGAAGAAACTAATATTAGGTTCTCTGAAAAGTCTGTGTTCCTGCCACAGCAGAAATATCACAGCAAAATACCAGGGATTTTATTAATTTGGTGCTTATGCTTCCATGTTATGTGGGACTGAAAGTTAAAAATGGTGAAAAATGCCTGGCTTTGGTGAAGACTGTCTACGTCACCTGTTCACTCTTGCCCATAATGACAGAAATAGGCTACTCCTGAAATCAGGAGAGAACAGCATTAAAGCAGAAATTGCCTTATACAACAAGTAACTGCAGGCCCATTATGCCCTGTAGGGTCATCACTGCTGTGATGGGACATCATTCCTCCAAAAAGATTAAGCCACTACCACATCTAAGCAATACTAAAACATCTAATGCATTATATCAGTTGCATCCACAGTTTCTACGGGAGCATAAATAGAGTCAAAGTGGAAAAAATATCAGGGTTTAAATGATTAAACATTAAAGTATCTTCCTCTGCAGCTCTGAATTTGGCTGATTTTTTTGCTTAAAATGACCTTTCATTACCTCTGTCCAAAACTTATTCAGTAGTCTATTATAAATGCAAATGGAGAACCATGTAAGTTGTGCATCTGTGGGGAGTATTTCTTTCTGCTATTGTAGCCATTAACCTCAGATTTCTGAATATACTGAGCCAGATTCAAAATGTATTGAAGTCAACAAAAGACATCAATTGACTTAAGTGGGATTTGAATCAGACCTTCTAATGATCATTAAGTGGTATCTGGAAGAAATTTTCTATTACACAATTTTGACTAATTAAATGTTTTAACATGAAATCAGGTTTCCTGTTAAGTACTGGTAATTACAAGAAGATTTTACAAAAAGTAGATAAATGAGGGGGAAAACTAGACTTAGATCTCCATAGAATCAGATATCTAGACAATGCTTTACAAAATACTTACAACAAACAGACAAAATTACTGGAAATCTGAGCAATTCCTCATTTTACTGAGGGCTCTATTATGGGCTCATTCCACCACAATTTTTTTTTGCATGTGTGCTTCTCAAAGCTATTTCCCCCTAAATGAAAATAGGTATGTGTGAGAAGCAAGTGAGATGCATATTTGATTTTAAAATTTGCATGTGCAGAGTTCTATACTATGAAGCTTTAGGAGGGAAATTTACTTTCCACAAACTAGTATTATACCAAAATGTCAGTTTTTCTGCTTGTCTTTTTTCCATAGTCCCTTCAAAACTGCAACTCTTAAAGCGCCATTGAATTTCAAAATTTAGCATGAAGTCTGAGAGTGTGAAGTTGACAGGATGGATACTGTGTTAATTTTCTTGGAAATCCTTTCTGCTGTTGCCAATGCAGCTCCACAACAGGATTCATGGCCTGGCCTGACACACAGATTCCAAGGTCTTGAAGGGATAGATTCTACAGGTTATCCAGCCATGGAAAATCCTACCCAGAAACGTCACAGTTTAACTCTGTAGTTAACACCTGCCCTGTTCCTCAGGGCTCTGCCATCAGCTCCCAAGTAAACAGGGCACTTGGAGTTATCTGCAGCGTATGCTGCTTTAAGAAGCATCAGGGCTTCATGCAAGAGACACTGATGGGAGCTGACAAGGAGTGGATTTATTCATTCAGCACTTGAGATGATCTGCTGCCCGGTGGTACACAGCTAACGAGTGACTGACACACAAGTCTCTGCCAGCAGTCAGCAGAATAGGCCCCTTTCACTGGAAGGCAAATAGCCTCCCTGTGCCTCCTGTCACCTTCAGTGAGTGGCACATCCTGGCTGCCATTGCCGAGCAGTGCAGGACACAGGACTCAAACCTGCAGCCACTCTACAAGAGAAATAACCTGATCTTTGACTTGCCTTTCTTTTTCCCTCCTTATCCTGGTTTTTAATGTTAACGTACACAGTGCTTTCTGTAACTCATGTGCACCCAGCCTGGCATTTATAAGAAACCCAACAGCCAAGTCTGTTTGAACACTGGTAACCACTGCTCCCAAGCAGCACACTGTCATGTGCACAGCCCTCCTTGCCATGCCACATCTACAGTGCTCACCCCAAATGTAGAGCTATAAGTCCAGTCCCCCCTAGCAATGAACAGAATCAAAGAATCACAGAATAACCTGAGTTGGAAGGGACCCCAAGGGTCATTAAGTCCAAGTCCTGGCTTTGCACAGGACACCCCAAGAGTCACACCATGTCCCTGAGAGTATTGTCTAAATGCTTCTTAAACTCTGTCAGCCTTGGTGCTGAGACCACTGCCCTGGGCAGCCCGTACACAAATGTATGCTGGGCTCGTTTCAGGGATGTATATGGCCCTGTGCAGGGAAGGAGTGCAATTCATACGTAATTTTCCTCCAGCAGAAGTTACTTCTTCTGAAGAGAGAAGGTACAGCCCTGAGCACTTAATGCCTTGTGGGCTGCTATGGTAAGCTACAGAAAAACAGTCACTCCACACAGAGAAATAAGATGTAAAATTAAGGGGTACAGAGAGTTCAGCTTCAAATAATACAGGTGCAGAACTTTTTGTATTATTTGAGACATCACAGAGTTAGTAGGGGCAATACCAAACATAACAGTGGAATGTTGGAGCTGAAGAGTATGTGGGGAATGCAGAAGATGCTGAATGCCATTAAGGAAATATGGGCAAGCACAAAGGAGTCAGTATAGCACAGCACAGCAAAATGTTCTGCCAAAAATATAATGCGGAGCTTCTGAGAGCATTGGTTGAGGCTATGATAAGGCAGAGGGGTTCCCAAGAGCATCTAGGAATGGGACTGAGACAGTGAAGGGATGCTGACTGTACTATGGACTGGATCCTTGAGGGAGTCCACCATCAATAGGAAGAGAAATTTAAAAGCACAGTTTTGGAAAAGCTTCAAAGGATGACCTCTCTGCCATTTCCTATGTGTCTCAGCTAGCCTCTTTCTCCCTCTTCCTCTTTTTCTCCATTAGTCACACTGGTCTTCTTTAGCTCTTTGGCATTGTCTTACACAAATGTCCTTTACATTTTCTGTAATACTCTTCCAGAAGCATCAATGGGATTGCTGCTATTCCCTTATCTACATCTTTCCTTAATGGCCATCTCTGGTTCCCTAAGAAGAAATAAGGCAGGTGACAAATGCTCCAGGAGAGGGCAGTACAGCTGGAGCTCTGCAGATTGGAGGCAGAATGCCAGGCTCTATCCCTGCCTTGCCCTTCTCCACAACAAGCTTAACAACATCACTGATTTCAAAAAGTGGAAAACAGATAATATGATTTTTGTTATTCTGCTATATTCTCCTGTCATTCACTTTTGGTTGCCCCTTAACTCTTTAGATAGATATTTGTATTTGTATTGGGATCTCGTTTCAGCTGAATTAATTAACTTAGTGAGATGCTAGCAGCTGATGTCTGGAAGGGATTCTCCAGCCCACTAGTCCCTCACAGCTGGCAGTGACAGAAACAGAGTCTAAACCAACCCACAGCTCACCCCTTTGATTCCAAAATATGGTGTTGAAGCACAACTGCACCTCCCAGAGGGACACTACCCCAGACAAACAGCAGCATGGACCTCATCCAGGAACTGTGAAAAGGCCGAGGGCAACATACATTCACAGAGTTCATGTTTGCACTTTGCTTGGCAATAAAGAGGGAGCCTTGAGGGGAGACCTGGCAGCTGCAGGCAGAGGCAGCAACAGCTGGCTTCCTGCCAAACTGTGGAGCCAGCAGCTTGCTACTCAGGGAGGCCAAGCAACCCTCCAGTCCAGTTCTTCTGCCCCAGCAGGTCACCAATGGCTTCTATCACCCTGCAGCCTGAATAGCAGCTCCCACCTCACATGCACCAGCTCTACATTAGTACGTCCATGTCCATTCCATCATATGGACACTGATCCCAAGAACTACTTATTCTTCTCTGTGATAAGAAATTAGTCTGCTTTGTCCATAATTCTGCCCCCAGTATATCTCTCTAATGACGTGACCATATCTGGTGTATCTCCGTAATGACATGAACCAGCGCTTCAGTTCCAGCCATCTCTGCCCGCTGAGCTGGATGCGGGATTATACCTTTTTCATGAAGACCCAGCTCAACCACAAGCATGTTTTTTCATATCTTGCAAAACAGGGCTGAACAGCATAGGAAATCAGCAGTAACCTCTTAATATCTTTATCTCTGGGCTACCTATTTGGATGTAGCCAACAGTAGATGAGCTCAAAGCTTGTTCTCTCAGCTCTGGTGACTCACACAACAAAATCAGTGGCCTCAGCTCCAGGTCAGGAGTAAACTAGTGGTGGACAGTTAAATGGCTGTCATAAAACTTTCCTCTCCCTCACCTACTGTACCTCAGTTTGGAGAAAAGGCACAAGCTTTCAAGATGATGCTAACCCTGACACAACAGCTTTGTCCATGGTGTCTGTCACTTCTTCCATCACATAAGGGATACAGCAAAGACAGCAGCACTGTCTGGGAGTTGTCCATTGGGGTTTAATCTTCAAAAGAATGACTTATAAGGCAGGAATTGAAGTACAAAGCAAGAGGCAGAAAGAGAGAGGAGAAGAGAAAATAAAATTGCCTATTTTGCCTCAGTCTTGAGGCTGCCTGTACTCACTCTCTGCCTCTCCTCAGGTTCAGCCTGCAACAGAAGACATTACAGCAAGACTTGTGCTCCCCTCAGTGAAGACATCTTCCTCTGTTTTGTACAAGCAACAGAAGCTGCAGAAAATTAGTCCATTGCTGCCATCAGCAACCAGGATCTCTCACAGCTGGGAGTTAAGAGATCAAAGACGGCAACGAAGGAACATTTTGTTTCTCAGTTATTTTATCTCTGCTCTTCTCATATCCTTCTCATCACACACTAGTCCCTCATTGCTGGAGGTGCTGATGACATCTTGCAGACTATCAACATCAATATCAGGATCAAGAAGCCTCTTGGCAAGCAAGGTTTACAAACAACATTGAAAAGATAGTTTCTCGAGCATCTCAGAACAAATGATGGGGATAAGCTAAGTCATTTCTTCTCCTCACTGTCTGAATCTACTTAGGAAATGAGGACTTAAGACACCTCTGGCCATATCCAGCATATGCTCTGGCACTGAATACAATAATTTTTTACATCTTCATTATGTTTTCCAATACATTATTCAGTCAGGTCAGACTTTCAGAAGTACTTGGCATTGGCCTATCTTCTTATCTCAAAGTTCATGGGATTCTTTCTACTAATTGAGACCAGAGGCAGCCAGTAATGATTGGCAAATTCCATCTTTAAGTTCTAGGTCTCTAGAGAGAGGTCTTGTAATATGAGGCCTGCCTTTCTATTTATGAATCTGTGCCTCAGACATTACTTCTCAGATCCTGCAGTATTTCAGAGCCGTTCTGAGTTCTAATGGTGAATTCTTCAGCTTCACTGTACTAAGCCACAGCCAAACACATTCCCTACCCTAAAACAGGTCCTCTTTTCCACATAATGACAACCACTTCTGCAGTATGGTCTTGAATTACCTGTGTCACTCCAAAACAACCTATATTGTTATGGGAAGTGTTGTACTGCAGTGCAGATGCACCCACCAACATGGCATTATTGCACAGAGATCAGAGAGAGCAATGAAATTAAGGCATTTTAAATCTGAGAAGGGCGTATTTTTATTATTTCTGAAGAAGTTGTGGTTGTGCATCTTCAAAATAGTCAACTTAGGTGCCATTATTTGATGATTTGATGACGATTTGATTATTTGTCTTCCTATTCCTTTGTATCTGTCCTATGTATCACATCTAACACAGAATTCACAGCTATTTGGCTTTTGAAGAAGAGCAAAGACAGGATGCAACACTTTGGTACCTCAGGTGGCAATGCATTGCAAAAGAAAGTGCTAATGACTCAAAAATTACATAGCTAAAGCAACAGGATGGTTTCAAGTTTAGCAAATTAGCTTAATTCTCTGAAGACAATTGGATGGACATGCTTATTCCAGTTATTTCTGAAAGTGGCAGAGAATGCATTCCAAAAAAGATGAGAATTTGAAAACTGGGGTTCACTTAAATCATACCACCTTAGGCCTGTACACCTTGGGATGTTTTGGCACATACACAGGCATCCTGCTTTCACAATCTAATTCAAACTCCCTTGCACTTGCCAAATACTTGGAAAAACACTTATATGTGCAGATTGAAAAGTGCTCCCAAACAATTTGCTGAGAAGACGGCAGGCTAAATTTGAAACCAGCAATATTTGAAATGGACAGCTGGGCTAGATGCAACCTCCTCCCATCCCAACTTTTCAGTGTTTTTTTCAAGAGATCACATTCATCAGTCAGCTGAACCTTGTTCCCAGATGTCTGGAATATGAGAAAAACAACCTGTGAATCGGGGAGTTTTCCAGTACTCAGCGTTATGGTCACAACAGAGTTTTGGGATGAAAAGGCAAAGGATGCTGTTAATGTCATCCTCTCTCTGCAGAAAGGAAAACCAATTACCTCTCTTTATAGGAGACATAATTAGCTCCCTTCTTTCCAGTGGAGAAAGCCTTTTCCTCAAGCTTATACTGCCTCCCACACAAACACAGAACAGACAAAAAAGCAACCAAAATCTTGCTGAGGCAGATGCCATGCTGAGGAAGCCCAGCAGTAACCTCAGATATGAGGAAACAGTGCCTGTGCTGTAAGGCTCACGTGTTGAATCCTGGCTTATGCCAACATTTGTGAGGAAAGTAGCACAGAGATGCTCTCCTTGCACCATACAGAACTCAAGAGTATCAGCTCTTGGTAAGAAATTGTGGTGATTTTAGGAGGCCATCCCTCTTCCCTGCAGAGATCTACATAACCATTAAACAGAGTTTCTCCTTTCCTTGGTAACAGTCTTACTCCATCCCAAGTGGGCAACTTGATGGTTATCCACGGTTTTGTCTTGTCCTTTGGTATTACTCTGCTGCCCACATGTTCCTGTATTTAGAGTAGGGCAATGTTACACATCCAAACTGGGAGACTGTTCTTCATTTTAGAGTGCATTTCTTATGTTACCACAGAAGCCACATAAAAACAACCACATTCTGTGAAATCCTGGAGACTGTGAGAACCCTTTTTTTTGAGTATTCCTCCTCTGGTTTTGCATTCTTATTCTTGCTAACGTTTCCAAATTGTTAACCACTTTTTTCCTAAGGAAAGAGTGATTTTCCTAGCAATTTTCCACACATTTTCCATGTTCCCTTCAGGATAGCTGGGGACTTGGAACTTGTAGAAAATGTTTTACTTCCATTTCAAAAAAGTGTTTGAAGTGCATGCTTAGTCTATACCATGACTGTATAGCAATAAAAGACAGGGGAGTGAGGAAAGAAAGTGAGAAAAAAATCACCTTGCAAGCTCTAGCAAACCTATAGGAGAGTAACACATTCAGTTTGAAATGGTGGCCAGTGTGAATGTTTTTGGTGGTCAACCAGGAAGTGGGGATAGTCTTTACTTCTGACCCATTAAACAGGCTTTTTGCAAAGCTACTTTTTTGATCAGATTCCTTTGGACATGTCTTCATTTACTGTCATCTCTCTTCCTTCTATGGGAACAGTGACCTGTTTGAGAAACCTGAGATGTCTCCACAGGGTATAATTTAGCACTCTCCAGGCCTGCCAAGATCCCTGGAGCTCTCTTCTGTCTCTCTGATCCCTTATATTGCTCATGATCTGCAAATGATCAGTCACGTAAAGCCCACAGGAGAGGAGGCTGCTGCCTACATACTGAAGGCCTGAGTTTGTCAGTTCTGCCTTCAAACAAATGAGCAAAGCTTCACTTACAGAAAATATACCAAAAGCTCTGATACATTCTTATTAAGGAAGTATGAGGCAGTTCTTTATATCCGAAATAAGCAAAAGAGGAAAAAAATCAAACAGCTGTCCCTTAAAAGGGTTCTGAATATTTTCAAATAAGGCAATGTTCTTTGTCCAGAGAAAGGCAATGTGCAGTACATAGCTGTGTCTTCTCTTTGATCTTAACTGTAATAGCTCTTCCTCATGCTTTTCCATGACAAGTGTGGATATTCTCCAGGACTCCAGATGGAAGTCAGCACTTTCAATCAGCTCTTTAATGGGATCACTCCAATGGTGGTTTCCTTTAGACCTGAGGATGCACCTGAACACCCAATTTGCAGCAAGTTTCCTTCTGGGAGAAGGGTCTGATGTTACAAGAGAACCCAGGACCTCAGAGGTGATGCAGGACTGCAAGAATCTACAGAGGGTTTACCTGAATGAATGAGTTTGAATTTCAAATGTAGGCCAGAAGCAGCCCGCCCAGCCTAATTTTTTCTCCCTTGTACTGTTTATTCAACCAAAAGGATTTTCAGATGACCTGAAGGGATTGCCTTCATGGGTGAGTGTGCATTTTACCAGAAGTCCTATATGGCAGAATGACTTTTATTGTAAGTATTTTGGTTCTGTTGCTCACACCATGTGCTGCTTTTCTTGGTCTTCTGGCCATCTCCAAATCCTGTGCAAACTTCCCTTTCCACAGCACACCAGAGATCCAGCAGATGCACAGACTACGTAGCTGAACAATCACTTCATGCCTCAAGCACTGCCAAACAGTTTCTTGTGCAGCTTAGGAGAGCATGTACTGCTGCTGTGCTACAGAAAACCAGGGTGCCCTTCTAGAAACACCTTCATTTTGGTTGAAATGCCGCCCGCATTTTACAGGAGTGGTCCTGAACCAGCAAAGTGAATCTGGCAAGGGGTTAAAATAGGAATTGTATTTTATTTTTAACTGAGATTGGAGAATTTCCTTTTTTCCTTCCCCTTGTGACACCTCTAAATAGAGTTGCTTTCCCCAGCCCCAAACCCACCTAATGCCAAGGGGTCAAGCTATGTCTCTTGAGTCCGTTGTTCACCTAAACAGTGTGGGGGCATGAGATAAGTCCTTGTCAAAGCCACCAACGATTAAAACATCAGCACCACGAGGAGCAGCTGCCTTCTGTGCAGTCAGCTGTGTAAGCCACCCCCAGTCCTCTCTCTGCTGTATCAGAGCAGCCCAGCTCTCCCTGAGGGATCCCCACAGCCAGCTCTGCAACGGGCCTTGAGCTCTGCTCCTCACATCCAGCCTGCCTGCTCATTAATCATCTGGGATGTGACTGCTTCTGCCACAGCTGCAGACACCTAAAGACTGAGGACTTTTTTTTTTTTCTTTTTGTGCTGCAACAGAGGACCTTAGAAGCAGCTAAAAGAGTTGTACTGCATTCCTCTCAGTGGCTGTGGCTGGCTCTCACTTATGGTTATACTGACATTCCAGCAGAGTCAGGGCATTCAAACATATGCCTGGAAGAAACCTCTCACACAAAAGGCCATGGTAATTCCTGCAGAGTTGGACTGAAGACTCTGTGCCAGTTTCCTTCCCAGGTATGTCAGGGACACATGTAAGTACCAGCTGTTGGATGAAGCACAACTGCTATTCCCCTTTGGTCCCTGGAGTGTAAAATCACGGCAATAAAAACAAAAGTCAGAGCTTTTGCAAGGCTCCTCTGTCTTTGCCTTAGAGACAGTTGACTTTACTGCCTTTAATGCAGCAGAGAGACTTGAGAAAGCTGGCTGTGCCCTTCAAGCTACTG
The DNA here is from genome assembly GCA_013400175.1 of Phainopepla nitens. Lineage (NCBI taxonomy): Eukaryota > Metazoa > Chordata > Aves > Passeriformes > Bombycillidae > Phainopepla > Phainopepla nitens. The sequence goes on along the minus strand of VXBQ01000656.1, from coordinate 315,675 downwards.
ACAAATGTAACTGCTTGGCAAAATGCACTATGCAATACTGAAAGGAAAGTCCTCTTACAGTAATAGCTTTTCCAAACCAGAGATCAGTCACCAGCCAGAACAGGACTGCCAAGCATTTCCAAAATGTAAGGCACAATCCCATTTTTTAACTTACCAAGAGAAAAAATGAGGAAGCTGCAGAAGACCTGATGTGCTGGTGCAAAGCAGATGCAGCGATGTCAGAGTTTCTATTCCCTCTGCAGCACTGGCTGAGCACAAACAACAACCCCTTCAGTGTCACAGATGACCCCTTACAATGTGGTTATTTTGTCCCACAGGACAAATAGCAGGAATCCAGAGAGAAATTAAAAAAAAAGAACTGCTTTCCACAGACCTCCAGGGCAGCTTTGATGCCCTCAGGGCACTTCTACCTTCACACAAGACTTGGCCAGTACAACAGTTCCACTTAAACCCAGTGAGGGAGGATTTAATGTTTCTTTGATGGTGACTTCCACCTGAATCTCTTTCTTTCCCTTCAGGGGGCCCCCTCCCTGCTGCCTGCCCCCTCCCACCCCTCAACAGCTCTGGGTGTGGCCAGGTGCAAGGTAGTCTATTCAGGGATGATCACTATCCTTTTTGCATTTTGTTCCTTTGTCCTTTCCAAGCAAATTATCGTCGGGACCCTGGAACAAGCCATCACTTCAGAGCAGTGTCGCTGTCACATGGACAGCAGCCCCAGGACCTGCAGGACGCGTGAGCAGCAGGCTGTGTGAGGAAGCACCAGCACTGAACACCTCACTGGCACATCCTCCTCACCAGGGACTGCTGTCAGTCACTGTAAAGCACCTCCTGGTGCTAAGGTAACCTGGATCAGGCCCCTGATACCTGGGAGCACCCTTTCCATTCCCAAGAAAATTATTCTTCAAACTGGAGTACAGGGATTTCCTTACATTAAGGAGCTTTCAGCCTCTTCTTAAAGGAGCTTTTTTTTATCCCCAAAATGCAACTATTATAATTTTTTTCTAAAATCATCATTGAGAAACAGTAAAAAAGCTTTCTATAATACTTCTTACAGTAAGTATTTGCTTCCTGCTGGGAATTCACGTGCTGTCAGTGGAAGCTTCACCAGATGCTGACAACTTCCCCTATCAAAAATGCCTCTGAGGAAGGATGTGTCCCCTGTGGCCGCTCTCTTGCAGGAGGCAGCAGCAAGTAGTGCCCACAGTTTCAAAAGGACCAGTAATGTTGGGTTCTCTGCACTGACGTAGCCTGGGGGCAGATTTTCAGCTGTTGAACTACCCACAGTTAGCATATTAAGAAGAATCCCCTTTCCAATGAGGGACAATATAAAAAGTAGATTTTCAAGTTTTTCAGACATTGTAGTGGACTGGTCTAATGAAAATCTGGTCTAAGAATGGAAGCTGAGCCCCTCTGAAAAGTCTATGCCTAAATTTTGGAGGTGATAAAAGGCTGCTGCAGGGTTCCACTAAAGGCAGGTGTAGCCAGTCTCATTACAGCAAATGTTTTCTACACATTCCTGAAGGAAAGAACTCCAAATACGGGATACATCTATACTGTTTGGCATAAATACACATCTAAACCAGAGAGAATACTAAAGGAAAAAGTGCAATACCTTCTATGCATAAATATACATAGCTCCAAATTTGAACATGAATGACATGTACATCCAAACCCACCACTGGCATACCTCCAAACAAAATCATAACCACCTCCAACCTGGAGGTATCATGGGGTGGGGTTAAAGTTGGAATGTTTATCTGAAATTATATCCAAAGGAAGCCATAAAGCTGTCTAAGGGTCTCCTAACTTAGTCTGGATTCACTGGGTCTGTTAAGACTCTGGCAAATGCCACATCAATACTGGCTTGCTCTGACAGGATATACAAGGGAGGCTGTGAGGTTGAGGTGCTGATTTGTGATTCAGAGTCTAGCTTCACTTTCTGATTTTCTTAATAGCTTCTTTTGCCCTGCATGGGCTACTTAATCTATCTGTGTCATAGTTCAGTATCCAGAGAATGCAGACACAAAGATATTGGATTTTACCCACATTTTCCTGCCTTTTTACATGCATTATGTGTTTAGATATAAATGCTACAGGTCAGAGGTGGTCCCTTGTTCTGTCTTTAAACACAGCTATGGTGTCTGGTATGCAGGGACACGTGCTAAGACACACCCTCTGACAAATGAAGAAATGACATTTCAAATGTCACCACTAACTCAACTTAGAGCCTGCAGAGAACAAAGCAGTGGGGGGTAAAATCTGCAATATGTCATATGGAGCAAAATACAAGTTCAAAGCATGCTGCTACAGCTGAGCACCTGATTGTGCTTGGTGCTGGGGCTCTTTACTGCCCTGGCTCCATGCATGGCATCAGGAGTCAGCAAGTAATAGATGTCCTCATATAAGTCAGGAGGAAGCAGAGGTACTGCACATCCTCCGAGCACAGGAAAATACAACGCCTTGTAAGCTGGGAGGGAGGGCAGATGGCATTACAGGTGGACTAGAAATAACACAGCAAGCTTCATGCTGAAAAGCATGAAGGGAATCTTTGTCATGACAACAGAGAGAGCTGTTAAACTATACAACATGCACAGGGAATGTAAAGACAGGCAGTATGCTGGCAGCACTGCAGCAGTGAATGATGGTTTATTTTTAACAACTGTTTCTGAAACAGGAGCTGGTGATTTTGTTTGTTTGTCACTTTTTATTTCATCCAATTCTCAAGATGGATACTAGATCCTTTTCAAGATATTTTTTGTATTTATTATGGTTTCTCCTTGAAGCAGAGACTGAAAATGCTGTGATAAGTAGACTGAAAGGTTCACTTAGTTTCAGCTGCAGTTTCCCTAAGTGCTTCTGTGTCCCCCGCTGAACTGCTGTTTTGTAATGCAATGGAGGTAGAGCACGCTTTGGGGATATTCCACAGCTCTCCTCTTTGCCTCCACCACACCACAAAAGAACCATTTTTCCTCTCTCCTCCCTTCACCCTTCCTTTCCTGTAAGGGGACAAAAGTGATCAAGAAAGAAAGGTGTACCGACCCCTTCCTCAGTCCTTTTCCCATCAACTAAAACCTTGCAAACCTAAAGCATTAACTAAGCAGCTTCATGCTTTGCTCCTGCCCCACGTCCTTCAAGGTGTGTGAACACAGCTTGCTGCACACTAGCAAGCCACGCAGCAAAGGCTCCACATTGGGGACTAATGTCGGGGGACCAGAGGATCCAGAGCTGCAGCTCAGTGGTCTGAGTAACAAGCTCTGCCACTTTGTCCCCCTTAACAATGGGCAGCAAGCATAGAGGGCAAGCGCGACTAGGTGGGAGAAACCAGGCTATCCAGGGAATCGTGCAACGCAAGTGCTGGGCTTCGCAGTCTGTCATAGGGGTGAGTCAGACTCTGAATTGCTGTGCTGCTTAGTTACAGTAGATGCTAATTCAGCTGGTCAGGTAGAGTGTGCTTTTAGGAGGCTAATATGAGCAAGCATATTGAGGCTCTGGGACTCTTCCAGGCTTCATAGCTGTTCTGCCTATCCTGAAGGGAAGATGCACTTGTGAAACGCAAATGCACAGCAGGATCTGGAATACTAGCCTCCTTTGGAGTTTTCTGGGATGGTGTCTAATGCAAGACTTTGAGCTGTTTGGCAGATTAATGGGGCAGTTTATTCTTCTGTGGTGTTTTCAGAGCCAGCTGGAGGCACTATGGTGTGGAAGGTCTCAGTTTCAAGCAGGCACCTTCCATCTGCTTCATAAAAACAAAGGTGGAAACTTTTAAAAGACTGATTTCAAAAGAGGGAAACCATGTGACAGAATATCACTGCTCTCTACTCTGGTTCTTTAGTACCCAGCAGGATTTGAGGGTTTCTTTTAAAAGACTCATGTCCAGCCTAAAGCCAACTGCAATTAACTCAAAAGAGACTTGCACTGGGGGGGGGCACTGGATCAGAACCTGTGAGGCTCTTGGACTTGCACTGTCACACCTGCAAATTCTTAGCTGCTTTTATTATGCCCAGGGGAGATGAAGGGGTAGTAAAGAGGGATAAGACTCAGTGCCTGCCCTTTCCTGAAGAGACAGTCAGTGCACAGGAGCAGTGAGACAGTCCTCTGGGTGCTGCTGCATGAGGCAGAATGGACATAGCTCTTCTCTTTGGTACCTCTATGGACCTGTGGTGGTGACAGTGACAACAGCTTGTTGTTGTCAGCTTAACAGCTACCATGGCAGTCTTCCAAGAGAAGACCAAAGTGCCATTTTTAGGGTTAGTTTATTTTGATTGGAACTGTACTCCAGTCCCTTGGGATGTGACCCTTTTCATGGAGTTTTCTGGAGGGAGTGAAGGAGCAGAGGTGAGATTCTTAGCTGAGACATCAGAGCCAAGCTGTTCTCTGAAACACCCTTTGTTGCCGACTCTTCGCAAGCCTGCAGCCTCCGCTCCCTCCTCCCCTTCCCAAAAATAAAGCTCCATGATGTAAAAACATTCCTTTGGGGCTGGAGGTGGAAAAACTAGGACACCACAGTTCGGAAAATGCTCAGTACTGCATGAAATATTCACTATCAACCAAAACAGGTTTACCCGGAGGAGGGTATGATGAAGAGGGAACAGGGAATCAATTTCACTGTCCTACGGTCTGTTATTCTGGCTGCTTCTTCTACTCTCCAAATAAGCTGAGCTCTTTGGAAGCTTCTGTCTGACCCAGTTCCCATTCCCTCACTTTTCAGTCTGTGTATGCCTCCTGTTTTGTGAGCAAATAAACACTCATCCTAAAGGCATCTTTGCCCAATCCTAAATGCTCCTGCTCTCCTGAACAGGGCTAAAAATGTAACAATTTATCAGAGAGAGAGCCAGAGAGTGTGTGTGCAGCTGGGGAATCCATCAGCTGAGCACCTTGAGATGGGAACTGAGGAATGCCCCAGCCCCTGGGAAGGGCCTTCCCTTTCCCTTCACAGGGCCACCTTCTCTGCTCTTCAAACACTGCCCATCATCACTGGGTGAGAATCAGAATACTTCCCTCTATAACTGATTGCCAAGTTGCTTGTTCTGGGGTTTACCCAAAGCAAATGACAGGAAGAAACCTGGAAAATATGGAAAGCAGGAGAAAGGGATTTGGTGATCTACCATCCTCATGCGTTGGCATTCTGCCTTCTGCAGGTACAGGTCTCAGTGCAGCCCCAGGCTGAAGCAACATTAAGTGTGTGAGTCTGTGTCCAGGCATACGGGAAGTTCAGCCTCATCACCAGAGACAGAGCATTCCAAGGAATAATGAGGTGTTCAGACAGTGCAATAGGAAAAGGGAGATCAGTAGAGGTGATGGGAAGGATGACATCAACTAAATCTGTGGTTCCCTGTAGGTATCCTGGGATAGGAAATCAAGGCAAAACCAAATTGCCCAGCAGAGCTGTAAGGGAGGAAGATGATACAATTCCCAAACTCTCAAAATAACAACACATATGGGAAATCACATATTTCATTTTCCCAATGAGCTCTCACAGAGAATGGGGCTTACACACAAAGTCCAACTCCCATACACTGACAGCTTAAAAAAAAAAAAGCTACAAATCGAAGCTAATCTGCAATTAATTCATTTTCCATTTTAACCAAACACGTTTTATGAACAAAGGAGCTCTTTAAATGCTCCAAAGGACATTTTCCTAATGGTGAAGAGCATGTGCACCCAATACTTGGTCTTCTCCAAGTGAGGATCTGTATTGTCCTACCAAGCCAGGAAAACACAGAGAAACTCATTTTCCTTGATGCGCAGTTCCTTCTCCACCCTCACAGCTGGAGCTACTTGGCTCACTGGGATACCCCAGGCTATCCCTCTGAGACCTCTAAACAGGCACAACAGGACTCAAGTTATGGCCCAAAAAAGCCATGTACACCCTGCATGTGTAAAGTTGGTCCCGTATTTACAAATGTTATACAAAAAGTAGGATTTATTCACTCAGATGAGTTTGGTCTTATAATTCAATTCATTGTGCTGGTAAAAAAAAAGAATCTTTTTTTTTTTACTTTACTTTTATCAATTATCATTTAATTGTTCATGTTCTGTTAAGACTCCACTTAACATCATGCCTTTGTTCTGATACCTGTTAGTACAAACCAGACAGTTCCAGCCTTACTGAAACTGATAAGGCAGTTAGGAGAGGAGCTTAGAGCAAGGGTCTGGCTGGTCCAGAGGTTTCCCAATAGATGCTGGCAGCTATTGCTTATGGAAACACACTAACAGAGCAACTAAGGAGTGAGTCTTCCCTAGTGCATCTGCCCCTCTCACCTTCTGGCAATCAGTGAGGATCACTTGACCTGAAATATCTATCCAAACAGCTCTCTAACTCTTGAACCTACATACACTTTAGGCTTCCCATTATTCTGTTGTTTCACTATGTGATTTTTGTTCATTTTACCCCCTCTAACACAATAATGTAATTATTTCCCAGTCATTCTGGCAGAACTTTCACTTCTTAAAACCAATATCCTCATGATAGGCCTATGGTCAATGGTAGCCAGGACAAGGACTCAGATTTCAGAGTATTTAGGAAAACAAATGAGGGCTACCTCCCAGTACCATTTTCAATCTATTTTTTCCCCCAGGCATTAGCTCTGCTCAAGAATTCCACTCACTAAAAGCAGCAGCATTTTCTGTTCTATTCAGTGCAACTACACAATAAATGACTGTATATGTTAGTCTTTCTTTTCTTCTCTGTAAAGACAAAGAAATCTTTTCCTATTCATTAATAAGAAATTCCTAAATGATTATATGCTAGCTCTCTTCACTAATGCTTTTCTAGAGAAGCAACCATTGGAAAAAAAAAAGAACAATCTGTAATCACTGGCAGATTACAATGGACTAAACAGATGGATAACAGGTAAATGTCATGTCATGATGGAGGAAGTGGCCTGGAAAAGTCACAGATGAGCTCATATTTATACCAGTGAATTAAGTTGATAAATATGTATTACTTCAGATGCTCAGCAATAAAGATCTGGTTCTTTTTACTACTTGCTGCTTGTGTTTGCTTTTAGGAATAAACGCATCCTTTATGATACGAAGATTTGCTCTTTTACTCAATTAAGATAAATGAGAAGAGTTCTTAATGGAGTGCTCCTTTTGACAAAGGTCACTCCTGTGCTATTACCCAGAGGGCTGCAGCAGGAGGTGCCCTCGGTGCCAGCATCAAGGGTGACCACCGGCTGAACAGCAGTAGTGCATTCGAGGAACTGCACATCTTTGCTGCACAGACAGATCTCTTCAGACTAGACTCCTCACCAGGGGATGGTGTATTTGTTCTTCATACAATGTCTGGAATATGCAGAATTCACATGGCCACTGTTCCATTCAAAATTACAGTCTCTGCTAAACAAGCAAAGCCTTACTACCTGTGTGAACCACTATGCAGGTTGGCTCTGGTGGCTTCTGCAAGAAAAACCAACAGTGCTCCCAGGGGTTTACAAATTGCTTAAAGAGACACTGTCTAATTCCTACATACTCTGCAGAGCTTATTAAAATCCTCCAGGAGACAGCCACAAGCACAATTAGAGCTGGTTCCAGTAGCACACAGCTGCATCCTGTGATAAGCAGGGGATTGAGTGCATGGCAACACAATTAGACTCAGCCAAAACGGCTATCGGGGGGACTGATCATCACTATCTTCCCTTCTGACATGTGTTTACTGTGCTGGCAGCAGCAAACTTCATAGGGAATAAGCACACCTGGGACACAGCAGAATTTGGCAGGCACCTGGAACTCAGCAGATGTCAGGTGTTTTATATAGCATGCATTTTCCCTGGAAAGTCAGTCCATTTGGATAAACATTCACTGATGCAAATGGAGACACCAACCCTGCTCTCTTCCACCTGCTAGCTGCATTATTTGGGAAAGCCTGGCTACCATTTATTCATTTATGAGGAATGTTCTTTGAGAGAGGATGCACCCCTTTTGTCCCCAAGCAGGAGTCATCCCTGCATGTCCCTTCAGTGACAGCTGGTGGTTTGCCTTCATCTACTAACAGCATACACCAAGGCCAAGCTGACCTGACAAGCTCAGATTCAGGGCTCTATGACATTTAATCAGTCAAAATGCCCCAAAAGCTTTTGGGCCTTTGTGTGCAGCTTCAAACCCCAAGAATTTAGGGTTTCTGGGGCAGAAACAAGAGGGAAGGTGAGCAGAGGGAAAGTCAGTCACAGTCTTAGGGAGGGTTTCAGTGGATGGATGAAGTTTTATTTGACATACACTGTCCACACCATGCCTACGTCTCCTAGTCATTGGGCTCCATGTACTGTCTTGTGATAAGGAAATTATCCATGTAAGGAAGAATGCATTAAATGTGAATAATGGCAGCCTATTGCCGACTGAGTTCTTCCACATGAAAAAGGGGAAAGATTTGTCTGGTATTACCTAATAATATTTTAAGTAATACCTAAAAAAAGATCTGGTGTGCAAGCCTTGGGGTTTTGCTTGCTCTTTACCTTTGGGTTAGGCACTCATGGCCCCCTACAAATGGGAAATGGTAATGCTTATTTGGCAGGACTGTGATACAGCTTCATTCACAGATTCTTCATGGAGTTTTGGTGGAGATTCATTCATGATTTCTTGCAAAGCACCGTGAAACTCTTTAGTGAAAACTAGCACTCACACAGGGTGGTCAGGGGAAAGATATTACACCAGGGGAAAGACCTGGTGCCTTTCTTCACCTCTGTCATTTAGTTTTCATGTGATGCCAGGTACATCCCTTCACTTGATCTGTCCTTTCACTGACTATTGAGATGATTAAGTTTTGGAGTAAGAATTTCCTATTTTTATCTGTTTATACAATACCCCATTCATGCTTCAGCCAAGTCTATGCAAAATAACAAATAATAATTTCCAAGACTATTTCTAGTCTGTGTAATTCTGTTAATGTGTTTGAGGCAGAAAAGATACTAGATGAGTAAAATGTCAGTCAGAAATACAGAAAGCCTGCCCCTCTGCAGCTGCCCAAGGAGAGCTCTGGAGATAAATAGCTCAGCTATTTCTAACTGGCACATATTGTTCTGTGGGATTATTAATGCCTGCTGCTAACTTGGCTTCCAGTGGGTGCCTTCTCTGGGACCAGTGGGTGTTCACAAAGCTTTTCCTTTGCAGAAGGTGTTAACAGCCCTGCTTACAAGTAATATCCCCAGTGTCTTTATTGTCATGGGGATTTCTGCAGATGGCACACAGCGGTGACTGTTAGTAATTTATAACCGTTCCTTGTTTCTCTTACTTCTTTTCACTCTGTGCAAGCTCTTCCTAACATTGGCCAGCTCTTGCTTTATCCACAGCAGACATCCTGCAAGAAGCCTTGGCAAAGGAGGGGTGTGAGTCCAAATGGGGTGGGCAGAACACCTCAGACAGGTGCACAGCTCAGGGGCAAGTGACAGCACAGCCTGAAGTCAAGTGCGTCAGCCCTGGGTTAGATGAGCTGGCAGCCAGCTGCCCAGAGAAAGCGCCTGCCTCCGGATTCAGCAATGTCACGGGGAGGGAAGGACAGCGGGGATGGGGCAGGCTGGTGAACACATGCGGGTGAACCAAACTGGACAGGCAAAAAAAACACAAGGAAGAGACATATTGAACATATTTCACTACTGCAGGCTCTGTCCTGCTGACCTTGGCCAATGATTAATGTTACTTTAGAGCACATTCACATTTGCTCTTAATACGAATCCCTCTGGACTGTAACTGGGAAAAATGCCGCTCAGACTGCACTGGGGAACCTGGGAGGTGGGGAGTGAACTTTTTACTGCCATTTAAATAATTTTGTTTATACCTGAATTTCATGCTGTGCAACTTTCTGCCTAGGGACCGGGTATCACACCTCCCTACTGTACAAACAAATGGTGTATTCGAGTCGGTCATGCAGCTCAAAGAAAGGGGAGGAAAACGTGGGTGGAGATAGGAACTGTTCAAACATGACAGATCTTTTCTTACCTGTTATTCTTCCTGACAGGTTAAGATACATCTACCAAGCTATTTGCAAGATGCAAAGAGCCCTAATCTTAGTTTACCAGAAAAAATTGCATGCTGTGAGTTGTTGGGAGATTCAAGACTTCAATGAGAGGAGTGGGAAGGACTGTGGTAGGCTGGTAAATGACAGCCTGGAGCTACAGACTGAACTTAGAGAAAGGTTCCTGACCCAGAGCCTGATTTAAGGCCATAAGAGAAGCTCTTTGAAGCCAGTTTGTGAATGTCCAGACTACAGAATGGTTAGCTTTTGCTAAATCACAAGCTAACCAAATCTGCCAGAATATTTCAAAGGAAATAGCAGCCACTGGGTCTGAAACTTCCTTTTAATTTGCTTTTCTTCCTGATATTTGCTTTCAGACATCTACAGTTGTAGTATCTAATCCCTTCTCCTTCTTTCCTTTCTTCCTGTTTTTACTTCACAGTTACAGGTTAATCACAGAGAATTTTCTACTGAATTCTGCACAATATATTTCTCATTCATCTCCTAGTCTCTCAGTATTCCAGCCAAATCTGGGATGCCCCAAATACATAATACCACAACTTTAAAGAATACACGAGGAAAAAGCATCTTGAGTGCAGCAGTTATTCAGTAAACTCCAGTCACAGCTGGTCACTACCTCCCATGCAAACCTGGCATGTTCCTGGCCTGAGTCAAAATCTGAGCATGCTTTTCCTGAGGGAGCAGGGCCATCATTTGCTGCCACCATTCTCTGTGTGCACCTGGGCACTAGCTATTTACACCAGCTGGCACTTCCAGTCATCCAAATACTTCACATAATCCATAAGCCTAAAGCAGTAAACACCCACCTTCCTGCCATTTATATCTTTCCCCAGGAGAACTCAGCTCAGAGACAGCATTAAGGTTTCTGCTTTTTACCCAATTTTCCAGCTGGGTTAACTGAGGCATGCCGAGGTCAAGTGACTCGCCCAAGGCCCCGCAGTCAGCTGCTTAGCCATCCCTGCATCCCGGGTGCTGCCAGTCCTGCAGACATTTGCTTCAGCCGCCGGACCACGAGCCTTCCCTCTGAGCTGTCCTATGTGGCACACAACACCTACAGGCCAGAGGAGGCTTTGGCTTTGGCTTCCAGCTAGAAGAGGTGCTGGAAGGGAGGGAAGAGAGCAGTGTGGTGGGGATGGAGCTGTACTAGGGGCTGACGCAGGTGTGGGAATTCTCACTTAGGAAATAAACAGCTGCTCTTGGTGACAGACAGAGCCTGGAACTGATCAGCTTTAGCAAGAACGACACTTAAGCGTGTGTCAGGGCCTTGGACAGGCAGATGCATGGAGTTTGCTGAAGATGTGCCTTCCACAGCACCCCAGACCAGAGACCCTCACTGGGAAAACAGGTTTAGACTGTGCTGGGGACTCTACAAATGGGTTACCTCAGATCACATGAAAAGCAGCTCCCACAGAAAAGAGAGGGAGGTAGAAACTGCATCATGCTGCAGCTATGGGTTTTATTAGCCACAGAGATATTCAAAGAGAAAACTTCACAGATTGTACTCAGAAACTTGTGCCTTTTGGGAGAAGTTCAGCTAAATACAGTCCTCAATTTTTTAAAAATGCATAGAACAAAATTTGTGAAATAAATACGAGGAAGGGTGGCACACAAACTACAGCCAAACCTACTCTGCTCCAAGCAGTACTCCCTCCCACCTTATTCCCCAGTCCCACAACATATTACAGAAAACAGCCTATTCCATCCTTAGGATAAATAATCTTGTGGCCCCAAACCAGGAGTAGATTTACTAGGAGTTATAATTGCAACTGCAGTCCTAACACTTACCCTCACCTGATCAGCACCTCCCAGTGTGCCTTCTGTGCTCCCAGGCACATGACGTAGCTGCAATCACAGGGTTGCATTTATTATGAACTGGGAACGTGACAAGATCAGGCTCTCAAACTTACCATAAAAGGCCACTCACTCGCAATTGGTAAAGTTTACACTTCTGTACCTTTGAATTTGCCTATCATGCCTTACTGGGGCTAGATTTAGTTTTGTAAAGCAGTTTTCTTTCTCCTCTAGAATTTACAGGATAAAGCACATTCTCCTCACATCTATGTGTCTAGTTCCCTCTCTACACAAAAAAGCAAATTTTAGAAAAAAGAAGCATTCTCAAATTGCTCTGCACAGGAAGTGTACTAAGAAACTTTCTCTCTTCAGCAGAAAATTGAAAGGGTATTACATTTTATGACAGGAAAAAAAAAATTCTTGGTCCAGAATGAGATATTCTTCATGTGGAGCTAGTTCTGAGGCACTGTAAGAAGCTTCTGTTAGAACAGCTATTCCAGACAGTTTCCTTATCTACACAAGTCCTATAGACAACCTCACAAAATTTCACACAAGATACAAGAGAAATACTATTCTCGCTTGTCACTGTGAACAACAGTGATTAAAATACAGACCTCAATGCCAAGACTCTAGACAGGTTTTTTTTTTACCTTCAGAAAGGACAAAGAAACCCCCCCAAACCAGCCACTATTGATGCCCATAACAAGGTTAGGCTACTAACAACTCCCTCTCACCTCCCCATGTCTGTCAGCTGTCCTTGCATCCACATACCCTCTTTATTCCTTCTTTTAGTCTTTCAACAGAATCAACACAAGTGAACCCTGTGCCTGCACTTCAGCCTCTCCCATTCGCTGCCCATATCCATTTAAACTGCTAATTTAAACGCTAATGTGCCTGATGGACCTTCTCTTCTGCCAGCTCTGAGATGGGAACAGTAATGAGCAGTAAGAGGATGTTAGCATCCTAAACCACTGCAGGAGACCAGAGACCCCCAGTCCCGCTTGGTGGGACAATGAAGAGCAGGCTTTGATTACTGTCTAGTAAACTGGATTACTGTCTAGTAAACTGTCCAGTAAAAAATCTGGAGAACGTTTCTCTTCTCCCACACTCAGCCGCTCTGTCTTAGGTAGAACGTCCTTAAAAAACAAGAACTGATTTAGCGCATTATAGATCCATGAGAAAAAGAGAAGAGCTGAGAAGCAGCATGCCAAAGCCAAATGCCACCAAAAAGCAAGAGATCTTCATTGCTTCTAAGCTGTGTAGTCCTTGAGCTGTGAGGGAGCGTTTCCAGCCCTTCCTTCTGATTGCCAACCTCGTCCTTCACACTACAAGGCTACTTCTGCATGTTTGGCTATTATTTCACTCAGTGTTGGCTGCTAACAATTTAAAATAAAAGAAACAATTAAAAATAATCAAGACACTACCTGTGCAGAACCTACTGATCACTTTGTTCACTAAGTCTGTGCCCCTTTCTGTCTGGTCTTTCTAAAGACCACCAGGCAAGATATTTTCTCATTGTCTGAGTGATTGCATTATTTTCTGTACATCCAGTATTTAAGTGAAAAGAGAGACAAACACTGTTCCTAATTTACCTCTTCTCTCTCCTGCTTAAAAAAAGCTAGTCAGTTAAGGAGGGGTTAACCCATATAACCAAGATAACAAGGGACACAAACTAGAAACAATGAATATAAACCAGCAACTAATATGAATGGTTTTGCTAATAACATGTTTCTGAAAAGTTGCTTAGTCCCAAATGCGTCACTGTAATGCTGACAAATAGATTAATGGAAGCTTCAGTGAGTTCACAAACTAGCATCCTGATCGTGAACCTGGAAGCAGAAACCAGACCTAAATTCCTTTGAAATTAATATAATAACCAATTTTGCTGAGGAATATGCTCCAGAGAACTTTGCATTTAGGTCAGCAAGAAAGACAAAAGATACTAAAAAGACATTTCCCATTTCTTCTATCATCAGCACAACTTAAAGACGTGGGTATATCTACACTAAACGCTACAGAGGGTTTATTATAACAAAAGCAGTATATTGTTTGTATCTCACTGATTGCCAAGCAAGGAGGAAACTGGGTTGTACAGAGCTCTCTATACCAGCCTGCAGATGTCTGAAATGAAGATGGAAACCAGAAATGAAAGTCTTAGCAACAGAAAACAGAAATGCCTTTCCTGGAAGCTGAGTGCTGGCAGAAAGAGACCTTGGTAGTGCATTCAGACTGTGCACAATATCTCAGAGCACACAACTGGCTGCAGTGATTTACAGGCCAGCACAGCAGTGGGTGCAGATTACAGTTGTGCTGATAAAGGCAGAATAACTCCTGGAAATGAGATGCCAGCCAGCACACAGCAAAAGGTAGATGAAGGCCCCTAAAGTGCTTCAGATTGGAAATTACATCCTCCTCTGCTGCATGAATAATTGTTTGGCTTCCATTAGGAAGCCTCTCAATTTCTATCAGAGTTTTGTTGATGTACAAACAATGTCCCCTTTTTTATAACATGGACAATTCCTCTCTCCCCTAATGGTCTTGGTTTACACCCTTGCTGTCAAGAATCAGCTGGTTATAAAGTCAAGATAAAACAGTTAACAGTCATAAAATGGAGTAAAAGACATGGCTGCAAAAGAAACAAAATTATTTGAAAATTAGCTGCTTCTCCTGCAAAGTGTGTAGCTGAAGAGCTCAAAGCACAGACTTTCAGATAAACAGGTTTTAGTTCCTAAAGCTCCTTGAAATTAAGACAGGTAAAATTTGTGTGGACAGTCTGCTGGCTGTGAGGCAAAGGCTGTGAAGAAAGCAAGTCAGAAGCTTGGAGCACACTCATTCAACTGACAGGTAATTTTTATGCCACCTATTTAGAAGTACTTTGCTTTGCAATACATTGGTGTCTTTCAAGATTAGTTGCCCTTGAAGATTTGAGGACAAATGACCCATTTAAGGAGGCAACACTGTGATTGTGTTGGAGCAGAGCATTTTTACAAATGACTACTGGGTTTGAACCCCCAATCTGAGACCTCGTTGAAGAAGGTTTTTTTTTTTAGATTGTATGACTGAAATATAACACTCAACAGCTTCTGCAGAGATGTCAGGCTTCCAAGGCTGAAGTCAGAGGAGGAAGGTACGCTGCCTCCTGAGATGGCATGAAGACAGGAATAGAGGCAGCACAGGGCTCTGTAGAAGCAGTTCCTGCCTTCAGTGTATTTATCTCTTTTTGCTCTCAGCACTGTTGCACAGAGCTGGCCACCACCATATAGGCCTCTGCCACATAACACATACACAGGGAATTGACAGTGTGTCTTTGCACTCACCATAAAGTCCACTTGCCTTGAAAGGCGTCCATACACTGCTGGATTTTCATCCCAAGCCCTGCCTTCTGCTTCCATGCCACAGCTCCTGGCTGTCATGGCTAACCAAAGATACCATAAATTTACTACAAAGGGACTAATCTTCCTTTGTATGTACTCACATAAAAAGCTGAGTACTGCAAAACTTGTTCTGGTATAAATCGGACCTGAACCTACTGGCTAATTAATTTATTCCTGCCATGTCAAACTTCTTCCCAAGTGCAGGAATGGATTTTTAAAGTACCAAAAGCAATTATTGAAAGACCTTTCCATAGCTCAAAATGATAGAAAACACAGGTGCTAGAGAAGAATCATTTGCTGATAAGAAGTCAAACTTTATTCAAACTTCGGAAACAGAAAGAGTACAAATGCTGCTTTTATAGGAACAGTTTTTAACAGAGGCCAAGTAAAAAAAAAAAATGACGACTAACCATCAACATTATGTGTTCACGCAGCACAGCCAGAATGAAACAGATAGAAAGAAATTAAAAATAAATTTCAATACTATAAATTAAAAGATGCCACAGAAGGTATGCAAATTGCATGCCACAAGGTCTTGTTTTTTGTTTACAAAGAATGTGTTTTCAGTTTGATGGAGAGGCATCATTACGGAGGGAATTTGAGGCATTTTAAATAGCAGAAGCTCTCATTAAGTATTCATTTTTAACAGGAAGACTGGAAAAAAAATTAAAATTAATGAGGAAGATGAAGTGTGAGGGGGGGAACTTTGAAGATGACAGCTTTTTGCTAAAAAAAGACACACTTGATATTAATCGCAAGCAGTTCACACACGTGCATACTTCTAACTCCACTGTCACAATGTCCAGCATGAGTTCACAGCTGCTTTGTGTTCACTTCATGTTAGGATACGTGGCAAAGCAGACAAAGCACAGTGTTGCCCTCAGACACTGTGAAAACAAAGATGGGGAATAAATCACCAGGCAAAGGACGTGACAGAGTCCATTTTAAACCCAGGTGACTAAATATATCTGCAGTAGCAACCATGGGTGACCCTCAGGAAGAGGTAGAACTAGAGTCTGTATCAAAAGCTCAAACTGACTACAGCAATTTCTGAGTAGAAAAGCACAAGTATTCTTGTTGTACCACTATAATGGATTTTTTGTAAACAAATGACATTTTTCTGGTCCAATCTGTAGCTGGTACGTTAAAACACTATAAGACGTTTTACAGCTCTTAAGAAATCTGCCTGGTTTAAGACCTTGTGATCTGGACATCAGAGAGATCTTCTCAAACACCCTTTCCTATCCCCAAATCTTAAAAGAAGGAAGAAACCAAGTCACCTTTCTTTAAACACACACAGAGGCTAGACTGCTTAATTGATGTACAATGCGCAAGTTTTAGAAAATTCAGTCTAAATTCAGCTGTCAATTTGTTCTTCCATATACTCACACAGTAAAATAAAGTTTTGATTACTCCTGTAAAAATACTTGTTTGTTTCTTTTAAATGCTCATATTCTTGAAGAAGGGTCTGGGAGGCAAGGGGGTCCGGTTCAGGCTTGCTGTAAAAAGTGGTCATTACAAAGCATAGATGTGGGCAAGCCTTTGTTCTCTCTGGATCTCTTAGTTTAGAGCAAAAACTTGGATCTGGAAAAGACATCCCAAGCAGAACTTATCCTGGCAGTGGCAGAGTGGAGGGCATCCTGGACAAGTTTAAAATGCCTGGGACATAGACGAGCAAAAGCATAAAAGCAGAAGTTACTGCAGTGAAACAGGAGTATCAGGAGTTGGATGAAGATGCTTGGAGGAAAGAATTTGACTTTGGTCTTATTTCACACAGAACCTCCCAGAAGACTACTTCATGCCAAACACTTTTCTCACTAGAGCTATGTTTTACAATGTGATGCTTTTCTGTATTGACCATTCGCAATGTCCCCTGTCAGTTCTTCTCCTGACCCAGCAGAATCCCATGCAGAAGAGGTGCCCAGGACACCAGACACAAGCATAACCCTACAGAGGAACACCTTTCTGAAATTATGTCCAGGTCTGTTCCAAAGTCCACTGAGCTCAGCACCAAGACTTCCTCAGAATTTTAGTGAGCTGTGGCAGGTGTACATAAAGCCTAGGCTCATTCGGAAGAGAACTAAGAAATTTCCATGCTGGGCAGAGATGCCTCAGCTAGCTCCAGACAAGCTGTCTAATGAGCCCAAGCTGAGTGCTGCCCTGATATGACTCTCATGTTCCTGTCCCCACATGAGCACACGCAGAGCTAACTCAGGTGTCTCTGCATGACCCTGTATTGCATCATGCAGAAATACCCTAGCTGTTTTGTTGCTTTATAGCAGCAGCGGCAGAATAGGCAGTTCACAACTATGGGATAATTTCTTATTAATATTATCCCCTTTAAGGTTTGGCATCTTCAACAACCCTAAATGAAAATGGGTTGAAAATACTGCATGAGAATTCTCCTTTAGGACTCAGTTGACCCAAATACACAGTTCTCTTGCTCTGAATTCCCCAGTATGGTGCAGGGAGATAAACCGCTCTGTTTTCTCTTTCTCTCTTGCCTTTTTTTTTTTTCTTTCTTTCATAATGCTGCATTGCAGGACCAAATTTTCTGATTATCATGCAGTGTCTTATTTTGATTATCCTTTTCTCAAATTAAATGATTCTGATAGTCTGAGGAAAATCAGGAAAGATCTGTCTCCTGCTCCGAGGGGGTAGGTAGGTAATGCCTTTCCATAATAGGTTAGCTTAAAAGCATCCATATAGCCAGAAAAGTGGCTGCACTTCAGGGGACTGCCAACATGACTATATTCAGACAGTGGCATGACAACACGTAACTAAAAAAAGCCACAGCCACAGAAGTCCCCGCTGTGGATGCAGTGACAGCATGAAAACACAATTTTCACTGGTTCAGCTCGCCTGGCGCAGGGCGAGAGGAGCGAGCAAGGCTCTATTCCCAACAGCAGTGCTGAGCTGGTATTGCGTAAGCATTTTCACAGTGCGGCTGGCACAGCTTTAAAAGAACCTCCTCTTGCTCCCTGTTGAGCATTCGCAGACAATTCTGCGTAGCCAAATGACACAAACAAGGTTTAAACACTCCTATCATCCTTGCAGAGTAAGCACAGCCACGACAGCAGTAATACCTGCTTTGGTTCCTAAACAACTAACCTTCAGGTGTAAAAGCTTTACCTCCAGGTACCTCTACCAAGTGAGTTTCTGAAACAAGCAAATGGAAAATCCTTTTTCTCACTTGCAAGCTTGGACATATTTGAGCAACACACCATGGACAAAAACAACAACAATCAAACAGGAAAACCTAAAATACCGTTGTTTTTTACTGACACATTGAGAAGCAGAACCATACTGCAAAACTGTTTCTTCCAGCTCCTCAGGAAACCTGCACAAGCAGAACACTCAAGGTCATAGGCAAGCTCTTTTTGGAGAGAAGCTGCCTTCTGACTGTAGTGATAAACTCTGCAAAGTAGAGCCTTGTGTTGCAGATGAGATGACTGGAAGATCCCTAAATCAAATAGCAAGCTATGAATGTTGTACATAAATAAGAGCTTTATTGAGCCCTGTCTCTGAAATTCATACGCAACAGGAGAGTTGAAATGGAAAACTGGTCACCGCTCTGTTTTCATGAATTGCTGTACATCAGCACCAAGCCTACTCTTCTTATTTTGGCAAACTATGTTTAGTCCAGCTTTCAAGACCCCAAAACAACAGAGTGATAGGAAAGCACGGTTATAACCCCGCATCAGTACAGAAAAGGAGGAAAAGGCAGTGCTGGTTATAGTTTGCTTCTACCGAGCTACACTTGCTGGCTCCATACTGCAAGAGCTTTACCAGAATAATAGAAGAGCATGTGGAGAAGAGTTCTCAACACTGTGGATGCTGCCCATGTATCTAGACAATTCTGTCTGAAACCCCTGAAGTCCCAGAACCAGGACCAGTAAAAAGGCAGAAGGTACCTGAGAAGTAACGGCTTTGAGATGCCCCAAAGTTTTTGGGGCTGCTATCTCCCAGCACACCTCTCCTTCTCCAGCTCAATCTCAGGACTCCTCTGAAACAGAGAGCACTGTCCTACAGTAATGTAAAGCATGGCTGTAGTCAGCAGAAAGCTCTGCAGATCATAAAACAACAACCTATTTCTGGCATCTGCTTTGTCTTGTTTTCCTATGAAAAGACACATCGGGCCAGACTGCAAGTTATGCAACCTGCAGTTAACTCAGCTGTCGACTGGCTTTGACAGAAAACATCCACAGCAGAGACTTCCCAAGGTACTTAACACTGCCCAAACAGAGCCCTGGGATACAATAGAACGGAAGAAGGGACTGGTCACAGGTTAATAAATGAGGAGGGAAAGCCACAACTGAAAGAAATTCACTACAGGAAAATGAATGGTAATGAAACCTCCCAAGAGAATAGTTTCCCACAACACTAGGAGTCTTAGCTGAGATGGGATTGTCCATGAAGCCCAATCAGGAAAAAAAAGGCTACTGGTAGTCCAATTAATCACTCACCTTATTTCTGACACTGTTGTGACATGAAGAACTACTTGAAAAGTCTGATCTGTTATTTGCACAGAAAAAAAGAGTAAGGCTAGCAGAAAAGGATGAAATAGTCTGTCAGTTAAGTATATCATTTGTTCAACTTGTAGTGGAAGGTGAATGAAAAGGAAAATAATGGAAATGAGCTGTGGATATGTTATTAAACTAGAACTAGAGCACAAGGTGAGACAGGGAGCAGAATTTTCCGTTTCTTATGGATATATGAATACTGTAACAAAGCCATTTTGGCTTGCCCAGAATGTCGCTCTCCAAAATCAAGGCAAAAAGTAGCCTCAGACCACTTCAAAGCTGAAACTTGCATGCTCTCCCACCACCAGCAGTTTTCTAAAGTAACAGTTTATAATGCTGCAGCCTAGGACTCATAACATGGAAACAGAAAACTGGCCCCATTTTCCACTCACACTAATTTATCGGTATAGGGAATAATATAGAACAGAAATGCACTAAGCTTGCAGATATTTTAAACAAGTTTGATTGCAGGGCTGGGGAAATGCAAAAGCAGGTGAAGAGAAAGACACACAGAACCGAAGGGTCAGAGGCTGAACTGTTACAGGAAGAAGAAAGTTCAGCCTTTGTCTGTGATTAAGTGGTCAATTTTGCAAAGTTGGGCAAGTATCAAGAACCGGTTAATTGAGGGCAAGAGAGAGTTAGAGTACAAAGTGAAAACAGAGCAGTCAAGGGGAGAAAAACAGCTGCCACAAAGTCTGTTTTCCCTTGGGTTTCCTACTTTTAAGTTAAATATACTTTTTAGCCAACCTGTTCTGTGAAGCTAATTCCCTGAAAGTGCTGGGAATCCCCTAAGACTGCAGCCTAACATGCTGAGGAGCTGATGGGTCTGTACCTGTGCAGCGTCCTTTCAGATTCTCTACCTAACAAGGCCCGAAAGAAGCCAGCCCCACTGCAAGCATCGTATGCACATATTTACACATACCTCGTAGCAGATGGCCAGCACACATCCCAAAGCAAGTGCCAGACTTACCAGGCAGGGCATGTGCAACAGCAAAGAGGAATGAAAGGCAAATTACTACACAAACAGGGAAAATGTGCCACCTTAGGTTTTGAAGCTGTCAATGGCTGAAGGACAACAGCCTCTCTGATACAATATTGTGATCTTTGCTGCCTCCAAAGCTGGCTTTTCATGAAGCAGCCACACATCCTCCACGGGAACTGAAGCCATTTATGTACCATCAGATATGTTTTATGCTGCAGTATATTTCAGGAATTCATTTATGGTCCATGCTACATGCATACTGCTTTTTCAAAAGTGCAATTTCTACAGTATAGGTACACATTTACAAACAACTGATTACAGCTTACTCCAGTTCTACTCCAGTTTTCTCATCTATGTGTTTTTGTGACTGCACTGTACCAGCAGACCCGTCGGGTGAATTCAAATCTGTGGGAAGAGATTAACTTACAAAGCCATGCAGTCCATGCCCTTTGGTGCTTTGGGTGAGACGTCAAGATCCCACAGGAGCCTCTGTGTTCCTTCTCACATCACTGTGGCATGCACAGAGAGGGAGGTGCCCAGGAGCAAAGAACATTTAGCATAATGACTCGGATGGGTGGTCAGCAGTTTAAACCAGCCACTCGATGTTACTATAATGAGGATTCAGTTTAACAGTTGTTCTGCATGCTGGAAATCCCTCCCATCCCCAGGAAATCACTTAAAAAAACTAAAATCAAATCATCTGTTTGAGAAGAAGGAGGCTATGGCTTGGAAAATGCATAAAATGGGTGGAGTGAAAATGCCCGTGGGTGAGTAAAAATTATCATCACAGCAAGAGGATCAGGGAGCTTCTGAGCTTTATCTCAGGGATGACACAGCATAAAAAGAACTCCTGCAGAAATTAGTGGCAGTTCTGCTGAATCCAACAGGATTAGAATCCTTTTACGATAACTCTGAGATTAGACTAGCATGTTTTATATGCATTTTGAGCCACAGAAGTCTCGACTGAAAATTAATGAAAGTTATTTCCATGATGAGTAGCAGAATTACGTCATCTGCCACTTGTTCACCAGGTGATAAATATCCATCATCTATTGTCTACTGAATCCACTAAAAAACTCCCACCAATACATTCTGATGCATCCAGGAGCAATCCTCATCTTTCAACTACTACATCATTAGCTTCCTGAATCTCATAATGAAAACTAATTTATTGAAACATATTCTCAGGAACATGCCTGGCCTATAAAATCCTGAAACACATTCTTAATTTCGGTAAGTATTAAGTATAGGGTTTAAGCTTAGGTTATCTAAACATCTATATATGTATTAAATCTATCAAGACATAACCTTTTCGCCATGCCCTAAATTCTTCAATTCTGCTTGGCTGTCCCAAATCTCCCATTACATGTGTGCTGCAGGTCTAGGCATTTGTACTCCTGACCATAAAAATAATGCCTGAAATGCTGATATACCTTGGCTGAGACATTGTAACTTTGAAAAACCGTATCTGCAAATGCAAATAAAGGACCTAGTGATTCTGACTGGCTATTTACAGCACTATTTTAATCAGGCTGTGTTAAATTCTCCCCTGCTGAAGGTCAGAGAGTGACTATCAGAGTATTAGACAATGATGGCAGGATTGTGGCATCTTATTTCAGGTTAAGGATGCATACAATCCCTAGCTTTCTTTAAGTTTAAAAAGTTTTTGAAAAAAAGATGAAAGTTTCTAAGGCATATATATGAGTATTAGTATCTCACAGCTAAAGGTTTGAGGATACAGAACTACCAGAGGCAGTTATAGCTGTAAAGGATAGCTGTGGGGTAATCCAAGGAGTGGTACATAGAGAACTCAGAATCAGAATAGGAGAAGAAAATTATATTTGCAATAGCAGCAGACAGTTACAGCAATAAGGAAGAAATCAGGAATTGTAAGAATGGTATTGCCGTTCAAAAAATGTGTAAAAATAAGGGGAGAGAAACCAAGCATTTCTAATGATCTGCACCTGGAAAACAAATGGAAGATAAATAGAAACTGTAATGAAAGGGACAGCTGGAGGGATGATAGATGATGGAGGTCAAGCTTCTGTGAGAACCAGCAGTTTGAGAGAGTGAGAAATGAAAGAGTCAGAAATAGCTAAGACCTCTTTAGAAGTGCAGTGAAGGTATGTCAATATGTTAATGATTTCCTCTATCGTCTGCTAGTTGTTCCTCAAACTATACCTACAGAACTTGTCTATATCTAGAATTTGATTTGTATCTAGCACTTAAATCACAGAAATTCAGTTGTCATGTCCTTTATTCCAGTCTAGTGCACTTGTGATCTTACTTCCAGTGTTACCTCTCACAGGTCTCACCTCTCAAGTCTCCAGGCAAGCTCTAAGACAGTATTCCTCCACTGCTTGCTAATGCAGTTGCTCTCTTGTTGGTATTCAAACCAAAAATGGTCTCCCTCAGTAAGGCAGCCTTTGAATCAGTCCTAAACCCACTTCTTGCTATGTTTTGCTGTCAAGATCCCCATTCTTTGTATGCTGGCCTGTTGATTCTCAGTTTTACACATCAATTTTGATTTTGCGGATCCTTTTCATACTAAATTTTTGTGGCATGACTCCTAACTTCATTGATCAGTTGTTTCTGCCATAAACCTGCAACATATAGTACTGTCTCCACAGCTCCAAAGTGTCTCTTCTTTCAGCTCCTATAGATTTTTTAAAAATTGCTCGAAGTCTTTATTTGACGACTGACACAAGTTTATTTATTACTAGAAGCAACAGCCACGATAGCTGGTCAGTCTCTCTCTTCACATCTGCGCTGGGGTTTAGGTTAGATATTAGGGATGAATTAAACCACTAGGAGTGTAATGCAGCACTGAAACAGGCTGTGCAGGGAAGTTGATGAATCTCAGTCTCTTAAGGTTTTCAAAACCAAGACAGACTAAGCTATAGCTGACCCATGGCAACAACAGTCCTTGTTTGAGTGGGAGGATGGACTGCACAAACCCTCAGAGGTCCCTTCCAACCCTTGTTTCTATGATTCTGCACATTTGTCCAATATTTCACTCCTGCACACTAACAATTTGTCTGTCTTAGATTTCTTCATCCTTAATATCTCCTCTCTTCCTGAGGCAGTATGTCATCAGCCCCAGACCTGACATTTGAGAGTCTGAACCCTGGCTCAATCTGTATTGAGATGTGTCTGCAGCCAAACAAATGCAGAGAAACACTAAATCATTGGTGTCTGCCAAAAAACCAGGTCAGTTAGCAGGATGGCAAAATGAAATACACACCCTCTCGGTGCACTAGCAGCAAGTGGCTGCTGCCCAGCACCAAGCAGATACCACGTCTTCGGGCAGTGGTAACTGGTGCCTTTTCCTGAAAGTGTTCTCATCACTATCAGCCTTGCACAGCCATGCAAGAAGGCAAGGACACCATTTCTCTTCAGAAATGAAGGCTTTGATGTTAACAGATCTCTGATGGTTTTTGTTTTTTTTTTTAACGTTATAGGCCCTATTTAGATCTGTTTCTACCAGCTGCTGGATTTCCATGTCAGTCCCCGTGAAATACATCTTTTTATTCTGATAGTCTACCGAGCAGGGCCCAGGTACCTTGTCTGTTATACTGGGAATATTCTGGTACTACAGAGCAACCAAATCTCCAGTTTGACTGCACCACTGCCCAGAAGGGGGTTGGTACTCTGAGGTATCTCCAAAAGACTACTTTCTAGTACAAGTTCCTCTGTGACTGCTAAACTCACAGCTTACACTCCTAGAGGAAAAGGAAGTGAAAACACGACCTCAAATGACTGCGAGAACAGCTGTGTGCCACGCTGCCCTGTGCCCAGTGACCTTATCCCTTTGTTCTTAAGTAAATGCTTTTATTTTCTGGATTTGACAAATCAGGGACTGATTTAAGAGGTGGAAATGAGGATAAAATGAACCCATAATACCTAGGGGATAATATGTGCTCTCTTACTGTGCACATATTTCCTTTGGAAGGGCTGCAGTGGACGGTGAGGGACAACAGGAGGTTAGCAAAGGACAGAAGAGATTTAGGAAGGAAATTCAGGGGCAGCTGAGGGAGCAGAAGTGAAGAGAGGAAACTCATCAAAGAAAACAGATAAGAACATTAGACTGAGGGGATTTATTTCAGAGTATTAGGAAGGAAATAGAAGAAAGATCTCAACAAAAGCACTTTATGCTAAAGTATTTTGCAGATGGAGGAAATTTCCCTCTATTGACAGCAAGTTCTTTCTGCTGGACCATCTACACACACACAGATCTAGAAATGCACACCAGATTTTTTACCACAGAGCAACAGTAAATTCCAGTCTATTACAAGGATCCATGGTGACAGAGTTCTGACAGTGTAACCAGACTTCCAGAACACTACAAAATGTAATCTAGCAGGAATTCTTATAAGAAAACTATATGTTTGTATCATAACTTAAAATCTGCTTCAGGTACAACGAAGAAAACTAGTAACACAATCCCCATCTCCTGGTGCATTTGTTATAATGGTTTTTGCATATTCTGGTGACTCCTCTTCCTTTTAGGTCTTCTAGCCTTGGTTAGAGTTGATATATAGAGCTGTGCAGAAGGGCAGAAAAAGCTACTAGGAACTGGAGGAACAAGCTAAAATACACAGTCCAATTCCTTATGAACAGACTTCAGACGAACCATGGTTCATAATAATGATATTATTTATTTCCTGTAGCTATGCCTGCATTTGAAACTTACAGATTATAAAGAATGTTTGTTTCCTGGACCAACAGGAAACCCAAAAGTAGAGGAAAACTACAGAGCTGCACTCTGTTGTGTTACACCCTGCACCAGTTACATTTCCTCACAAGTTTCCTACTCAGTGTACAGAAGAGGAGGTACTTGGGAGAGCTGCAATATAAGAATGTTTGTGTCTGTGGTATATATGCCAGGAACAGGAACAAGTGATCCTGTTTTGTAGGCCAGATCCTACTTCTTGAGTGTTGACAGGTATTCACCCCTGCCTTACCAAAATGTTTTAAATCCAGACTTTGAATGTGTTCATTTTAGCATAATCTAGAGCATCAGTCCCAAATTTCCAGAAAGGGTAATGATTTTGGTTGCCTGATAGAGTTTTCACCAAGCATTCTTGAAAAAGCCAGCCTGCACACCCCAGAATTTCATGCCACTTTTAAAAGTCCCTGTTCCCTCCAGGGACAAGGCATGATGTTATAAAAGAGATGTTATTGAGCAATTGCTGCATGCTGAGAGACTGCAAGAGATGCACAAGTTCAAGATTAAACTCAATCTCACTTTCCCTGTGGTTTGTAGAGAATTAAGGTAACATCTCCATTATCCCTCACACAACACAAAGCCTTTGCTGCTGCCTCCACATGCAGCTGAGCACAACATGTTCCACTACACCACAGGATTCAAGAATACCAGGTGTTCTGACAAAGCAGCGATTTCTGCTCCCACACTGGAGAAAAAACAACCATGCTATGACTGCAATTTTTGTCACTGTGTGGTAGCTAGGCTTGGGCTCTCTCAATATTGGCACACTTGGAAAATTCTCTTGGACTTGGACGTGAAACACCATTTTGAACTAAAGCTCGGGAGTCTCCTCTGTGTGGTGTGTGCATCCACAGCAGGGGAAGGTAAACAATGGTTTATTGCTACAGAAGTGCTCTTGATGAACAGACCAGTGTGTTAAACCCATGCTAGCTGTGGATACAGCAGCTCAGGATGCCAGAAGGCAAGGCAGCACGTTCAAAAATAGCACCTGGTAAAAGAGGAAATGCTCAAATACCTAAAAACTCACCACTACAGAGATCAACATACTCTAACAGCAGCAGGGCAAACCCACAGCACAGTGCACAGAGCTCCAGCTGACAGTTCTGGAACTAACAGTTAATTGCACTGGGATTGAGCTTTCCCAGATTTTTCCTAAATTTGTGCCAACTACTTAATAGCACAAACTGCAGGGAATAGACTGAGTGAGGCCTGGTTTATACTTAACAAATGATCAGCAAAATGTTCATGTTGGATAGAAGCATGCAAAACAAACAGGAAGAGCCTGTATCCCCTAAATAAGAGTGCAATGCCAGTTCTTGGCTCTCAGTTGTACCAGTTAAATATGCATTAAGTGACACTTTTTTTTTTTGAGCTAGGAAACTCATACACTAAGCAGTGCTAAGAAATGCTTCTTACAGAAAGGTAGTGCTGGTGTACAAGGCACCATCCGGCTGTTTCAGCAAAAATTTAAGATAATCTTTGAACAAAGTCTTTACTGAAATGGTTTGCCTGCTATATGCAGGAATGGACTACATCCCTTAATTGGCATGGATTAGTCTATAGATATTTATGGTGTTTATTCTACATGATAGATGCAGGGTTAAATAGCTGAACCAACTGTGGTCTCAGTCAGTCTATTCAAGGGTTTATGTCCCATTACTGCTAGAGCTGTTCTGATGCCATACTGGTTCTCTTTCCAAGAGGAAAGAAAAGAAGAATTAAAAGCCTTCCAGACAAGATTCTGGAATGTGAAATACAAACCAATGTAAAATGATGTTAGAAGTCTTTTCACCTAGAGTTCCCCTTGCCTTTCTGGGTAACTCCTACTGCTTGTCCTTCCCCCAGAAAATGAGCCTCGAGCTTGACAACAGCTGAGGATCCTGCCTTCTACCACTCCCACATGTGGTATAGGGACATCTTTCTAGCTGAGGATGCTGGGTCTGCCCCAAAGCTGTGGACTCTTGGAGCCTGTCTCAAAGCTTTCAACATCTTGGCATGATGTCGGGCTCAGAGGCAATGGGAGTCCCTGAACAGGCAGGACTTTCAGGGTCTCTGCTGGGGAAAAAGCAAAGAGGACTCCTCAAGAGCCTGCTACAAATACAGAGAGAGTTCAAAAGAAACCTAGACTTTGATATATCAAGAGTTCACTGAGATAAAGTTATTTCAGAGAAAACACTTCAGCCAATCAACAGCTTTTGATAAAACTAAGCTTTGGCAATAGAAGAGGAGAATTCTCAGAAGCTTCAGTAGGGAAAGCATTGCAAAGTTAAACTGTGGTCAGTCTCACCCCAAGTGCAAGGACAGTGCAATTACAGTGGAAAGCTGAACAGAAAGGGATTTTACAGGCTAATTATTGACAGCAGCTTCACAGGTGGATGAGGACTGGAATGCTGTGCACATTTAGATCACCAGGAGCAGTTACTTCCCATCTAGGCATTATGGCTATGATCAAGTGAAATGAATGCAAAAAATACTCCTTGAGTTCAGCTAGCTCTGGTCTGGGCTCATGAGGGGCATTTATTGCTGTATGACCAAGCCAGCACACAGGGGTGGTAGACTATGTCTCCATGTTTGCACACACGCGGCCGTGGGTAGAACGTGTTGGGTACAACAGAGGTTTGAGCCAGACTGCTGAAATACAAATCAAAAGTAGGGTGGAAGAAAAAGGCCAATTATTTTAATAGCTTGCCCAAATGCCTCAATTGATCACACTAACTTTAGAAAGCAAAAGGCACTATGCACACTTGACAGGTTTGTTCCTCTGACAGGTGCTTGTGATTCCCGTTTAATTTCCTTCTTTAAGAATGCCTCAAACTGTGTTCCTTATATGTATGCTGGAAAGCGGAGGCGGAGAGTCATTCTCTGAAGGCAAACACAATTACCCAACTTCTTTAACTGCTCATACAGATGACAAGTGCACAGGTTTCAGTGCTCCCCACCCGCTCCAGTTTAAAACAAAATACTCTGCATTATACATTCAGTAACAGATCCCTAATCCCAAACTCCCTCTAGCAGGAGGGAGCCCTCTGCTAAAAAAAAAAAAAAGAAAGAAACCCCTTTTATTTTGCCTGTATTTTTCATATTGCAAGGTGCTTTTTTTATCTCATTGAACTCAGAAGAGAGACTTGCAGACAGGATACTGTGCTGTGCTAGCTGGGTTGCTACTAGAATATGAACAAGGGTCACAGAGGCAGGGGCTAAGCGTGCGTTTATGCACTCCTGGTCTTTGATGGGTGCCGATCATTCCTGCAGTTTGTTCAGTGCCTATGCATGTCACACACACACACTCTTCTAATCTGATCTCTTCCAGGGCTAAAAGCTGGCAAGCATGTGGTGATGCTCCAGGTTAAAGATAAACCACAATGAGGATGAGAGTGTATAAGCATGAATATACTAATTTATACATCGAAACCTGCACGTTCAACAGCAAGTGAAAATATGAGCATGTACATGCTTAGGGGAGGATTTAATGTCTGTTATCCTTTCATCTTTGTGGTGGTTTTTTTTGTTTGTTTGGTTGGTTTTTTTTGCCATGAGCACAAGGTCCTTGGGGTTATTTTCTTCTCACAGCAATATGCCAGCCAATCAGAAGAATAACAGATGAGTGTCAGAAAGTTAGCACAGTGCTCCTGAATCAGGGAGTCCCAGAAAGTTTGATGAATTCTTTAAAACCTTTTTCTTGGTGCTTCTTTTTAATAAATGGAAACAATTTCCCTCCCATTTGCTATTTTTAATATAACCACCTCCAAAATCTTGTATGCCAATATCCTAGAGTATTTAAAATGTATTTCACTGAGGATATCCCATGGCCTTGTCTCTCTGTGCATTTGTACACAATGGTAGAGGTACTCAGTGGGATTCAGCAGCAGCTAAATGCAATTTCCACTGCAATCAATAGCAAAATTCCTAAATACTGCAGCTGGAAAACAATTAGGCCACTACTGAATACATTAGAAAAAATACTGATTTGGTGGAATTGAGGTTTGGTGTTGGTGAGTTTGGCTTTGTTAGTGTCAGGGAAACTGCCCTTGTTGTGATCAAAGATGAACTTGAACCAGCTTCAGTCCACTTCTGCCTCAGATTTATCTTCTCTCTGATGCTGGTCTGATAGTCTGGTAATGATTTCTGTAGAACAGCCTGCAGTCAGCAGCTGAGGACAGCTAGGTTACTCAGCATCACAGTCTGTTCTTTTAAAAGTCTGAAAATAAGGTATTCCAAGTAGAAGCTGCTGTTCTCAAGTATTGCCTTCTTTAAATTCACTTAGGGGAGCCTAAGTTTCTGCTTCTACAGACACCTTGCACAAATGCATCTCTTTATGCCCCAAACAGAGATATGGGACTTCTCACAGATTTCAAGCGTGTGATTGAAATTCCCAGCTCCGTGGATTTTCAGGCCAGAGAGGCTGTTGCATTGATCTAATCAGAGTTATGCATAGCACAGATCAGGAAACCAACTACTTCATGCTTCAATTCCAGCATCTGAAGTTGAACTAGGATCTCAGTTTTTAGAAAAACACACTGCAGTGCAAAATGAAGTTTAATTGTCTTTCAGAAGAAAAACTCGCTAAAGCTTTGGGTGGCTTGTTCCAATTAGTAACTTCATCCAGTGGTCAAACAGGCCTAATATTTCTGCATGTAATCTACCTACAGCTTACAACTATTAGTTTCCAATCAGCTTTTTATACCCAAGACTGTAATATCCTCTGTTATCACATGCCTATCCTCCTTATCAGTATTTACAGACCATGATCAAACTATGTCTTAGCCTTCTCTTTAATAAACTAAGTCCCCTGAGTCTTATAAAACATGATCTCTGATTGTTTTCTTACTCTCTCAGATACCTGCTAAATTGTGCCCAATTTCTAAACTTTTTTCCTTGAAGAACAGCCATCTAAACCAGACATACTGCATTTTAGCAGTTTTTGCAACAATGATAGCATGATTTTCTGTAGCAAAAGGGGGAAAAACAGAAAAAAGGAAGAAGTCACAGAATGGAAGGGAATGAAGAATGCATGGCTTAAAAAGAGATGAGAACAACTGAAAGAAAATTGAGAGGGAAGGCAAGACTCTAGAGTAGGATGAGGCAGCAGAGAGATAAACACTTATTGAAGTAGAAGCTCAGGAAGAAGGAAGAGATGATGAACAGACCATGCAAAGCAGTAGTTATTTACAAGTACACTTCCATAAGTTATCCTGTCAGTTCCAAGAGGAACTGACACTCAATTCTCCTATCTATCCTTCCACTCAATTATTTCAGGCAATCAGGGATCTCCAGTAGTGATTGTTGCAAGACCTTCTGTCATTAGGAACACAGAGAATTATGCGCAGAATTTTTTGGAAGCAGAGCTCATCAGCCTGAAAGACATCAAACCAACTGACAGCCTCCCCAAAACCCACCACCTGTGATACAAGTGAGCTCCACAGCACTGGGACTGCTTTTCTTCCCATCCCCTGCCCTGGAAATACCTGCCTTGCTTCAAGGCTAGCACTGGAGGACTCAGAAGAAACAAAAGGCAAACCGACACAAAGCCCACATATGGAGCTCTGGGCTCCAGTCATCAGCCCTGGGACATCTGTGGCTTTCTGAGGATGCCTGTATGTTCAAGTAATTAGACCAAGGCCAGCTGTCCCCTTCTCATTCTTCACCCTTTATGCTCCCACTGCTTCTACTACCACTGTCAGTCCAAACAATGATTTGTCTGATGGATCACCAAAGAGTAGATTTTTGTTGTTGTTTATTCTTTGGAAGGCAGGAGTGGAAGAGAACTGATGAGACAGTAAAGAGGAGAAAGGACTCTTATGAGTATATTCCATGAGGCACCTCAGTGTTTCCAAATGAGCTTTTGCCATAACAGAGGAAAGATTTGCTTTAACCTTTATATTCTGAAGTCATAAACTCCAAATGCTTGTACTGGTCCTGAAAATGCAACCATCACTAGTGAACCTGGCTGCTCAGGAAACCTTACTGCTTTATAGACAACTCTGATGTTCTGGGCCTAATTTCCCTGTCAGTGATGCAGATGTAATTCTGGGAAATTAATGAACCATATTTCAATTTCACGACTCTCTCTGTAGCACACTGCTGTAGCACACTGAAGTCTTTCCTGCCAATTTATGCTAGAGCAAGCTAGAAGGACTGTGGGACACAGGCTCCACATCAGCGGGGTTTCTGCAGCACCGCTGAAGAAAGCCAGTGAAGCTTTTACCAGCTGAGGGAAGGCAGGAGCGAGAACAGAACCAACCCTTTTCCCTCAACTGTGAAATTACATATGTAGCTTTGCCCCAAAGCCAGGATCCCAGACAGGCCCAAGTTGGAGCTGGAAAAAGGAACACTGCTCCCCAGTCTGCGTTTAGCAAGTCAGGGCATGACAAAGCAAAAGGCTGCGTGTGCACTGAGCAGCCCCATCCCTCGACAGGGCAGCGAGTGCTGTGATGATACATTTACTGCAGCCTGTGCTGCATCCTGCCTGCCTGTGTATCATCTCCATAGCAGCAGCTCTGCTAATTGAGACCAGCTGCTTCAGTTCCAAATTCTTCTCTCCAGAAATATCGATACTACAACGTTGTGATTAGAAAGCACTTTACCAAATGCCTCTCAATTCTGCACAGCTCAGATGAAGAGCAGCTGCAGAGAGAAGGGACAGTTCCCTGAACATATAGAATAAAGCACTGCAAAAACACTGGAGAAATGAAGGCTACAAGAAGCAAGTCAAAACAGAATAATGATGACAAAGAAAGCAGCCTACTGTATATGCTTCTGCCTGTCACTTTAGATGTTGAAAGGATTGTGAGCAGACTTTTTCCTTATGTTCTAGGATAAATGGCCATAGCACTGCACTGTTACAGCTTCATGTGGCAGGTGTGCATGTTTGTCAGATCCAGCTTTTCTGTCCAAGGAGGGATTAGAGCAAAATCAATCAATCTGGGCTTGGCTTGGAAGAGTAGCTGTGGTCTTGAATCATTTGGCTCTAGGGGCTGCTCTGCACAGCCCACTGGCAAAGAAAGTCACTGGAACTGATAAGCTGGGGGGAAGACTTGCAAAGTAGGAATGCCACCACACCACGATGCCTTGGCCTCACTGTTGGCTATCTCCCTGTGGCTGCTGGCTCCACACAGCAAGCTGTCAGCTGGATGCTTCGCAATGGTCACACTGGGATTGCCAAAAGCTGCAAGCACTTTTTCCCTCCAGCCAGACTGGATTAAACTGGCTAACAGTATTCTAAATTCACATAGAAGTCTCAGGCCCTGTTTGTGACCACCAAGCACAGGGCATTCCTGAAAAGACATCTGGTTACTGAATTTATGTAAGAACTGGGCAAACCACTTCAATCCCATCTGTTATTCCAACCTCCTGAGCACAGAAAACAGAATCCTTGGAAGAGAAAATCTCAGAAAGAAGGGCCTGAAAATGAGAACCATGATGCAACATGTAATTTCCTCCTGAGAAAGATGCTGTACAATCTTACAGAGAACGTGGCATGCTCCAGCATGTGGCTGTGTAAACAAGGGCCTAACACACCATTTCACTACTCAGATTTCATACTACAACCGAGGTAATGCAACACAGCTAAAGCAGAGAGATCGCTTTGCTATGCTAAGTGATTTGCCTCCTACTCTGAAAATCGGTGAGGTAAATAAAGTGTTTTATATAAATACCAGACAGTTTCTCTCACCAAACAAAATGCTCAAGTTTTTCAAAAATATTCTTATTATTTTGCTCCGGAATATATTCAGTGCTTAGTGTCCTATTCAGATTTCACCATTTACACACAGTTTCCTTACCTATTTCTAACTTTTGGTGTATATTAAAAGTCTGTTTGAATCCATAGTACTGCAGGAGAGGGAATACATCAATGAAATTCCAGAAAGGTAAAGTCCAAACACGTTACAATTGAGTATAAACTTTCAGAATCCTTGTCTGAAAAAAATATAAACTTACTTTTTTTGTGTAACATTCACTGACTGCATATTAGCTTACACTCCATTTTCCTTCTGCTCTGAGTAAGGTTGCTATACTTACTTGTGCTGGGAAACAGCTGACACAAAAGTTCCATATGGAAAACAGGAGTGTAAAGATGAGCTTATCTAGAGAAGCTTGTGTGCTTATATAGGGAAGTCACCTCAATAAAGTGCTCAACACTGCATGCAAATCTGTTAGCGTAATTTGCAGGTGACAGCGTGACGGAATTCTGTTGATTGCAGTGCAGTTGTGTTCCTTCCCATCAAGCTGAATTTAGCCTCTCTAGTCACCAAATCACATGAGTAAACTGCTATGCATACATTTATTTTATTTTTAGGTTTCCAAGATCAATCAATGACATTCATGTGAGGAGAATCACAAGGCTAGGTGAAAAACAAACTAAGCTCTTCTGAACAGTCATTGGGACCATCGGGACAAACACTGATGGTTTCCAATGGCACAGCTCTGTGGATTGTAAACTGAATTACAACAGCTGTAAGCAGTCCTGGACCTTGGCATGTCAGATCATAGAGAACCCATGCAGCAGAGCAAGGAGTAGGTATATTCAAATA
Source organism: Phainopepla nitens (assembly GCA_013400175.1). Lineage (NCBI taxonomy): Eukaryota > Metazoa > Chordata > Aves > Passeriformes > Bombycillidae > Phainopepla > Phainopepla nitens. Next base: position 281,775 of record VXBQ01000656.1, on the reverse strand, counting down.
ACAAATCCACCAGCTCCTGTTAAATCTCTTCATTTGTACACCTCAGCCTGCAATGTACCACAGTGACACTGCTATAGTGCTGAAAGTCAGGTCCCCAGCATACAGTGGCCCCAGCAGAAAAGCACTCAGCTCTCTGACTGTTTATTTTGTGCACAAAGCACAGGCCTTCTCCCATTTCATTTCAGCTGCCCTCACCTCCTCCATACCTAAATTATTGTTATTATGCTCTGCATAATCCTAGTACTGACAGGGATGTTTGTTATACGTAATTAAAGATATTAATTTTGCATGGAACAGAAGACACAGAGCCAGGAACTTAATCTTTTTTTTTAAATCTTCCATTAGAAAATTACCTTCATTAGCACCGACTCACTGAGCTTCTCTCTGTTGACAATTTTTATCGCAACCTTCTGACACGTGACACAGTGAACCCCCAACTTCACAAGGCCTGCAGGAGAAACAAAGCAAAATAGAAAGGAAGAACTGGTTAGAGGTTGAGGTTAGTTGTCAAGGATTTTCCTTTTAGAACACCACTCAGCTGCTGGCAGCTTATATGCAAACAAATTCCCATTAGTACCTCCTCCAGCTAGAAGAGGTCTTGTGAGTGAAGAAGATCCTTCAGCCCACATTGTGACTATTTGGCAGTGAAGCCACCAACATCGTTTATGCTCCTTCAGTTTCTGCCACTAAAACTGTGGTTTTGTTGAAGCACTGTGGCCCAGCTCTCAACCCTCAAAGTGTGTTCTACCAGTAAGAAGTTCTGGCAATTGAACCACACTGGACACCTGACATCAATAAAAGCTTGGAAGTCAACAAAACTAGATGGTCAAATGTTTGCAGTGTTGACATGGCTTCTACGTTTCTCCAGCTCCTTCCAGAGTTTCCATGATCACAATAAAAAGACACTTAATTAAGGCTTCCCTTGCTGTTTTAATTCACCCTTCTGGATAAAGTTAATACTGTGATGAATGCCATTGTGTTGTGGAGGAACATCAGCGTATGCTGCTACAATTCTAAGTTTTTGTTTGTTATTACTTACTATATTTTTGTCCTCAAATAAGATAGAGTGCTCTTAACTGATTATATTGGCAAAAGGATGTTGACATCCCTGACAGGATTAGGATGTCTGAACTATCATCAAAATATGGAACAGCAAGACTTAAAAGAAAGAGGTAAGTAACATACATGAGTCATTATCTTCGGCAAAATTTTCATCTAAGTCTGGTGACTTGCATGAAGGTACACTGAGATACCTCCCACAAGTGAGTTTAAGGTGGTCCCTTGAGCTCTCAACTCTACTGCCATTAAGAAAATTTGTAGCTGGAAAAGTTGTACTTCATAGGTTATTCAAGTACGATCTTGTTTCCTTTAGGTTTTACTCTTGTCTAACATACATATACAGCACAATACCTCATGGACTGGATACCATCCCACTCCACTGCATGCCATTTAGGTTGATTCAGTTATAACTGAACTAAAAAAAGAAATGGTACCTTCCCGGTGTCACTAAGATCTGCTGTGTTTTGCAGAGCATTTATGAACAATGACATAAAACAACAGAAAAAAGACTAACTTAGTTCCCAGCTCTTAGTCTAGGTCGCACTTAAGAAGTCAGTCCCATCCCCTAATACAAACCACAAGGCCAAACACATTGCTTTATGTGGAATTTGAGCACAACAGATTTTCAGTCCAGTGAAACACTGAACACAGGACCTCATACGTCTTACTGAGGGACAAATAGATTATTGCCTTACTGCAAACTGGGCCCCGTTAAGTGCACTAGAGTTTTATCAGTGACTTCAGCAATCTTCTGCAGGTACTTGTCCATCCTTTTGCTATGCAAGTAATCATAACTTTGGAATTATTAATCACAGGCTATTATGTGCAGAAACAAACTCCCAACTTGCTTCCAGTCACATCTCTTTTATGGTATGCTCAAGTGTTCTGGATATTTCTAGTCACATAATTTCTCAGTCTCATCTGGTTAAATGCTGATATCCACACTTTCAGCCACGACATAAACAAGTCACAAAAATTTAGAATGCAGTGCACTGACAAATCCATTTGAAACTGTGTACAGCAATAGTGTGTCCTCTGCCTGAAGCAACTGAGGAGCAGAGCTAGGGCAAGATGCTGTGATGTCCAACTATACTCACTCTTCTGCCTGAATTTTTTCTGTTCCATTTATAATATTAACCAAAACACTTCTGGCTCTGTGTTCACTGTTCAGAGCACCTCCAGGTTTACTTATGCTTCTTCACTTTGGCTTTGTTCTGTGTTTGGATAGAGGCTGCTTGGCACCACCCTGTTGAAAGTGTGCACTGTTTCAATCTGTGCCAATTGCTTCCTTCCTGCTTCTAGGACAAACCACAGCCTTATATCACTCTTGCAGCACAATGACACCACTTTTTACACTGCTCTTAGTTACACTTTCAAACCTCAGCAGAACTTCTAGCTCAGTCCTTTATATCTAGACTCCCAGGATCTGTGGCACTGTGTTGTACTGTAACACTAGTTATTTTCAGAGGTCAACAAGGGTGAGAAACAACTGCTCTCTAACTGGTTCTTCACTAGTGATAAATCAGACTTCCGATATCTCACACTTCAGGGTTTGATTTCAAATCTTGTTGCTCCAAAATCATGACATCTGTCCAACTGAATGTGGCTGATTTGTAAGCTATTTTTCTTTTGTCCTCTCTGAAGCACCCTGTCATTGAGCCCTAGAAGAGTTTAACCATGAACTTCTAGGACACCATCATCCTGCACAGGGTATCGTCACAGTCTCCTCTGTCCTTGTAGCTATTAACCTACAGAAACTCAAAAATTAAGATTAAACCATTCTGTTTAGTCCAATAAAAAGTTAACCAACTGTTAGAAGACACCAAACACTTCGCAAAAATAAACCTGGTACTGATTTTGTATTGAATTAATTTCATTGACCTCAAGAAGTCATTCTTGATTTATGCCATGGTATCAAAGGACAGAATGAGAAAACATATGTGAGATCTAATGCATCTTTCCTCTTCTCCTGATTTGCATTTTAAAAATCAAGAAAAGAAATGCAGTGTCATTGCTGTCTGTTTTGTGGAGACAAATTTTAGACAACCCTCTGAACAGCCCAAGACAGCACTTTTCACTGTACTAAATTCACTGAATGTAATTTTAGGATAAAAATAAAACATGTTGCTATGCCTTGCTTCCTCCCTTCTCCCTTGGCCACTTCCTTTTGACACTTGCATGCCAGCCTAAGCAGAAAAAAAAAAAAAAAAAAAATCTCTCTTGGTAAGTCCATCTATAGGATAACACCCTCCTCTCCTGCCACTACGAAGAAAGCCTAATTGAGCTGAGGCAGGAAGGGTTTGTCCTCAGGACTTCTGTTTCTGTCCTGTAATTTCAGTCAATTGTGTAACTACTGAGAGATGACTTAAATGTGGATTTGAGATCCCGTGGGCTTCGGATTCTTAAGGAGCCCTTTCACTGACACAGAGAACACAAACCATTCAAGATGTATTATTTATCTACATAATAACAGACCTTAGAGAGAGGCAACTATGTGAATAAACTGCTGAGCTGTAACTGAAATAATGGAAGGGGCAGAAATGCCTGCTTGGAAACAAGTGTGTTTACAGGGTTGTGGAAGAGGTGGTGCATCTTCCATTTTTTCCTCTTCCGTGTATGGAGCTGTTAATGAGCACTTCAAAACTATATAAATCCTCCTCCAATACAAATATGTCAATAAGTTAGGTACTTATTTGTAAAGCTTATCTACACAGTCAGGCCAGCACAGGTGTCTTCTGCAAAGGAAAACTGACACGGCTGCTGCTGCTGCTGCTGTGAGGATATTTTGCACTGGCCTGGCTTACAGCAAGTCTGCCAGGCAACAAACAGAGCTTGAACTTGTCTGCTTCATGAGTAATTAACCCCTCAAATGCAGGCAAGTAACCTTTGTGACTGCTGAAGTTAACTCTGGTCTATCCTGACAGAAAATCTAAGATGCTATGGGAGTCAACTGCTTGAAGTTTCCCTCAACCACCCACACAGCTGTCACACGCTCACTGCTTCAGGCACTCCTCAGATCTCCATCTGTAGGTCATTCCTGAGGACTCTGGACACTGACATCCTGGGGCTTTCAAATCAGCTGTTGCACCTAATGAACTGCAAACACTGGGCTGCTTTTGATCTTAGCTACTCAACTGCATAAGAACCAGCCCTATAACTGCAAGTTGAGGAATAAAGAAGCAAACATGAACACACTGGAAAGTAAGGGGATGTTTAAGTTAACACCATCTTTTCATCATCATTAAAAGCCACAATTTGGAAACCAATGAACATGAGAAACCCCAGATGACACGAAGATGTCACTGAAGGAAGAAGAGCATAGGGAAGTATACAGGCCTGACACAGCCCAATGCAGCAGTGACTTGCTAATAATCATGCTTGTGCATTTTTTTGCAGGCAAAGTCCCACATCATGGATGCTTGTAGATATATAGATAGTTTTCGAAAAGGACAGGAGCTTATGTGATGAGCAAGGGACAGATTAAGATCAGCTGAAAAGGTGGACAGCCCATCCTAAAGCAGTACAGAGAAAAGATTCTTCTTTCACCCAAGAAGAATGTTCTGTGGGGATGGAGAAACAAAAGCTTCCCTCCAGCTGAGATAATATATTCACTGTGAATCCATGACCACGGCAAGGGGCCGATATTGTAACTGGCAATCATCTTCAGGACTTTTCAGCCAAGGACAGGATTTCAGAAGAGACTTAGTTACTTTTGCCTTGCATTTTGTGTAGCAATTTTCTCTAGCAGAGACTGAATAAAGCATTACAGGTTTGGAGCTAGTGCTATTTGATATGCACTTTCCAGTTGTGCAAATAGTAGCATCTTACTAATGATCTTATTATTACAACTCTTCGTTAGAGAAGGAAACATTCTAGGAACAAAGAAGAATGTTTTCAGTACTGTCCAAACCTGACGTCTGCCAAAGACACTGATCTGGAACAAATTATTGTTTTGAGCAGAGAGTAATAAATAATGAAACACCACTGTTGTTTAAGTACAGCACTTACGGTGTATTCATTGTCGATGATATTCCCAGCCCTTCAGAAACGTTAAACACACATAACTTCTTATCTTGATTTTTAACCATAAGGCAAATAACTTCTCAAAGAAGTAAAGGTACATTTGCTATATTTAACACATATGATTTTTTCCCATTGGTAAACGGAAGTCTTTTGTTCTCTTTTAAAGAAAAACCAACCTAAAATAATCTTCTGTAGCAGGAAAACTAGACACTGATTTCAGAAGATCATCTGCACACACATGTTGCTTGCTCTTCACTTCAGAGCACATTGTCAAAAACCTTAAAAAATCTGAGCGGAAAGCCCTGGTCTGGCCAGAAGTGTCTGTTTTGGCTGGATGAGCAATTAAAGGAACATCTAGAGAGAAATATCACTCCTCTTTTAACTTGAGTTAGCTAATTGCCAATTAATTCAAGTCAATGAATACTCCGCAAATGTTAATCTAGACACTGCAAAACACAAACATTTGTAGTTTTCTTCACGGCTCAAGTACTGGCAACAAACTATCTGGATTAGAAGAGGAACAAAATTCTAGGCTGACAAACTCAAGTGCACTTTTTTTCAAAAAGCTTGATATGTATATATTATGGCTGCACATGAACTTTATATATATGCTCTTTACATACAAATAATTTAATTTATCCCCACAAATTGAAGGTTGCTGTTTGTAAATCTTAGAAAAAATTATGGATGCTCATTCCTGAAAACTACATGCCCTAACATTTGCAAGACCTGCAAAACCTCAAGGATGCTAGTCCACAAAATCGACCCTTACAGCAAACAAAAGCATTAATACATCTCAAGAGGGGTGGACGACAATCTTAAAATGTAATATTCCTCCTATTTATTCTCCACAGTTATCTTCACAAACACTGCAGTTTCAATTAGGGTTAAATCAGTTCAGTTACAGTGTCTAACTCTGCTGACTGCAGTGAAGTTGCTTTAGATCTGCAACAGTGGAAAATGGATTAAATTTGGCCCACAGCAACATGATTTCCATAGCCATAAAATAAGGATAATAACACTTACTTACCTTGCAAGGGCTGTATAAGGATTAACTGATTAATCCTTACAAAGAATGTTGGAAAGGGATATAAAACCTATCCAAATTTTACATATTACAACCAGGAATACTGCATTCTAAATATAATCTGGAAATAAACCCCTATATAATTTCTTATTAGCTTCCATTTCATATCTCAACTCTTTTAGAGCACAGATTTCTGGTCTCCAATGATGCACATCTTACACTACTCTTAGCTGCACTGGAAAGAACCTTGTTACTGAGCATACTACTTACAGAAACCACTAACTGCCCTTAATTACTCAGTCTTCTCATTGAAGAGATGTTTATTTTTCTATAGCAATTGTTATCTCTAATTATTGCATTTAAAATAAACAGAGACTTATATGAAGTGACATGCAAATTGCATGGTATCAATATATAATTGCATAATAGGAAAAGGAGGTACAGGAGAAATCTAGAAATCTAAAAGGATAAGGATTCTAGAAATCTAAAAGGAGGTACCCAGATTGGTAATGAAATATTTTGCCTGTGGGCTCTTCTATGGACATATTTTAGTGGTAAAAGGCTGTTCTGAGTTTTAAAGTGGTTTTAAACTACATAAACTGTAATTAGGGTAGGACTAAAGCCCGAGATCAAATGCTCAGCAGGAGCATGGAAGAAGAGGTTCATCAGTGCTGAGATCCACATGCCTCAGCTCAGAGCACAGGAGAGCTGCACACTAAATTGACACAACCCAGATTTACTGTCCTGAGCTATGAGCACTGTCAAACACCTGCTGGCTCAGCCAGCCAGAGGGACACCCTCCTAAGCTCAGAGATTGGTGAGAACAATGCATCAGATGTGACTCAGATGTGACTGGATCCACATGTCTGATATTAGGAACAAGAGACACAAGCATGTACAGATATATACATATATACACACACACAGCGGCTCAGCAGGAGCAGGTTTTGCACTGGATGCCTCAGAGATTATGGCAGGATCATCCTCCAAGCTCAGCAGGATCAAAACACACAGAACCAACATCAACTCTATTGATTTCTATCTTGGTCTCTTTCTTGCAATATTTCATAAATCAATACTTCTCAGAAAACCTTTATGCCCCCTGAATACAGCAAAGAATGTGAGTGTTGATGTCGATGTGCTCTCTTTCCCATCTCACCAGACACACCCACATATCTGAAGAGGCCCCCTCAGGGAACCAGGACACGAACCTTCATCAGCTCACTGTATGCTGCTTTTGCAAAATACCACTCTTTCATCAGCCACACTCTAACAAACTCTTGAAGCCCTCTGGGATCTATCAGCAGCTTGTGATGTCTATGGGCTGAGTTCCTATTTCGGATCAAGTCCTTTGTTCTTGTATAAATGCTCAGGAGACTAAGCTTTGCTGCCATGGGAGAAGTGCAGACTTCAGCTTCCAGTGTGGACATCTGAAGGTGTCAGGGCAGTAGCCCCACCCCCTGCACACAGGGAAAGAGAAGAGTGGTTTCATTGTTTTCAAATTCGAAAGACAAGTTAAAATACAACAGATCTTTCCACTGATGCACCAGGAAAAAAAAAAAATCCAATTCTTTTTACATCTGTGGATGGATCTTGGGAAAACTCTGCATTCACTCACAACTTTCCTAGTCAGAAGCCTTTTTTCCCCTCTTTCCAAGAACTGTACATCTCCTTGTAAAGCTCCTCTTGAGGAATGATGAGAGCCATGTTCCCCTTCAGACTTCATTAATCCTTTGTCAGGAGATGACCAAAGACAGTCATTTTCAGGTATAGAAGGAAGCCAGCAGAAGTCTGTGTATTCTGCCTATGATACCTTCTGGAAAACATGTTGCTGTAATTAGGTAACACCTGGGTAATGAGCCACAACATCCCCACTTGGTCCAGTGATCTACTGAGAAGCACTGATGCACTAATAAGGAGGAGCAGTGAGCACCAGTGAAAGAGAGGGTGAGGAAGGAGGAGGGGAAACAGCAGATAAACTGCTCTTCACATGTACTTTTAGCTGACGTTAATCCCATTTTCTATGCTAATTTCTTACATCTCCCCTTCTTTACCACACCTTTCCACGCTCCATCAGGAAGTCCTCACACCCTTCTGACCCTCCTATCAACCAAGATTGTTTCAGCTAGGTTATATGTATATTTAAAACCTAATTAAAAAGGGAGGTTACCATGGAAAACCTTATACAGCAGGCAGAGGTCATGCTCTTCACAAGATTAGGCTCACCAGAGAACACTTCATCTACCCAGCTCAGTGCTGATACAGCTTACTCTGCCCTCTGACATCTCTTAATCACCCTCTGACAGATTCCTAACAGGATTTTCACTGAGTGCTGATATGCTGCCCTTCAGTAAGGGCTCAAGAAGTGATTGGATTAACCACACTTGCACCCATGTCTTGGACAAGGAGCCAAACAGCGAGCCACAAGCACAGGCAGCTCCCAGGAATTCCAGAAGACCTTGTTGATAGCACTGGGGTATGGCCCATACACAGGCAGAGGAGAAATGCACAGGATAGCCACTACATACATTTTTCTGCAGATACTGGTATTTTTCCAAGGACAAATTGCTCTGTATCCAGAAGAACTAAGAGAGGCTGACCACTTGCAGATCCAGACCCTGAATTTCATTTCATTATCCACCACAAAACTCTGCATCCTCCTCCAGTCCCAACTCACCATATCTACAGACATCCTACTTCCACTCTCCACCAGTGTCACACACCTGCAGTTCCTTCCCACACCACTGACTCTAGTTCCTTATGCCTCCTGCAGTAACGCCCTCTGTAGTTTTACCCATTTGTCCTGCAGTTCACCTGCCAGCTGCACAGTTTCCTTCTGTGTACCTTATTCTCTCCCTTCCCCTATGTAAAAGACAACAGATGCCGTGGCCGGTCCAGATCTGTGAGCACACAGTCACTGTGAAAAGTTTAGGAAATAGCACATTTTCTTAGCACATCCAATAGCCCATCCAATTACACTGGATATGAGAAACTCCAAGCCTCTGCCTTAGGACAATGGGAAGAAAGACCATCTGGAAACTGAATTCTGATTTACAAACAGGAAAGTCACAGTAAAAGAGTAACAGAATAAAAGGTAAGAAAAATGAGACTATTACTATTTGAATGAACAGAAACAGGCATGTTAAAAAAAATCCAAATGTAACAAACTTTAAAAAGTATTTTCTTTAATTTGAGAATAATGGCTAAGGTCACAGCATGGAGCTGCAAGGATTTATTGCCAAGAAGAACAGGAGCTGTCTGCCTATGTAGTACAAAGTATACTACAGCTGGTTCACTATGTTCCCTACAATGAGAGGAAAGCAGGGCATCATATTCAAAACATAAAATGGCCCAAGCAGCTCATTAATTTTAGGTACGAAAAACAATACCTACAGAGCACGGTCAGCTGTGCCTCCACAATAAAAAGAAAGAAAATAAAGTGAATTTAATTTCCTCACAAAAGGAAGGTGGTTAGATAAACTGGAACATTACAACCCACCTTCTGATACCCAGTTTCATCACATGGAATTCAAACCACAGTGGCTGACGCCAAGTATGTCCTGAAATATGACATCAATTTCAAACTCAGGCAGGAATCAGTGATTATAAAAGGATGAGACCTGTGCTGTCAAAACACATCTTTCTGTCATACTTCTGCTCCAGGTTTTCTATGCATCAACTCCAGTCTGGGCTGCTGGAAAATCTCACAGTGAATTTTTCTCTTCTGGAACGCTTCCATGGGTCTGATCTAAAGCCTTTTGAAGTCAATGCAAAGGCTCATCTGTTTTAGGAAATTGCAGATCAGTTTCTTCAGCAGCAGCTCAGAGCTATACAAACCTGGTTCATTCTAATAGGTGTTGCTGCAGACAAGGACACTGAAGTGCTAAAGATCTGGCTGAGGAAGACCTTATTGTAGAACGAGCTGTTCTCAACAGTTACCAAAGTGTGTAACTCCCTGTGTGTGTTAACTATCACTCAGGTAGAACAATCTGCAGGCACAGATAGTCTTTAATTTTTCAGCACCTTTTACCACATCACTTCCCTACAGAGGAAAGGGTTCTGCTTTTAATCAGACCGGTATTTTCTTAATATCAGAATAAAATGCTTAAATTAGGCTACCCACAAACACTAGTTCAAGGCCAGAGCCATAATAAAGAAAAGAGTAGATGAATTTTCTAGAAGTCAACTGAGTCTTATGGCCTGTGCTTTTTTTCTGATTGCTTTCTATTCTATTGATGATTTTATTTCTTGGCCCCACACATTTATTAAGAAGTATCAGAAGACAGAGGCAGGTTCAATCAAAAGATTCACCTTAAAAAGAAGGCCAAGTTTTAAGCCTGGACAAGTATGTAGAAATAAGCAAACAACCAATAAACAGCTTGTCCCTACAGGCTACAAACCTGAACAGAAGTTAAAACATCATCCCTCAAAAACAACACTCCCACGTGAGGACCCAGTTTTCCCCACCTGTACGTTACTGTGACCCCACTGGCTTCCTTGGAATTATTCCCAGTTCCCTGTGACCGAGACCAGCCGCCACAGCCCTCCCAGCCTCTCCAAGGAGGTGACACAACACAGCACAGGCTACAAACAGTGCCCACAGAGGAGCTCAGTGTTGACTCAGAGTGGCTCACGCTCAGAAGAGAAGGCAGCTCAGAAATAATTGAGACTGCTGTGCCTGTTCAGTGTCCCGACATACACAGGGGATAAACGTGCTAAAATAATACAGTACTACCCAGCAATAATGGCATTAGACAAATCACGTATCACTTCCCGAAAAGCCTCTGGCCTTAAGGGATACTGCCTGTACAGAGCACAGAAAATAAATACTCTTTTGCCCTTATGAACATTATTGTATTATGAGCTCCTAAGCAACTAGAAACCGCTATGGTATTCTTTACTCGTACTGCAGGGTCAGGCCACCTGTACATTCAGGCCACGGCCAAGTTGCACGGAGTTGGGTATGAAGGGTTTCTCCCTGAACACAAAAACCAGCAGCTGAATAGCCTATAGACATGGCAGGACAGGTATCCACAGCAACACTATCTGAGTGTGACCCTCTGTGCTTAAAACCAAGAGTTAGAGGTTGCAGTCCAAATTTTATTAGGGTGATAATTAAAAAAACCCCTCTCAGCCAGAATGGAAAAAGACTTTCAGGAACTCTAACAAAGGCCGAATATAGAAAAGCCTTGCTCTTCAGAGTTGGACAGTCTAATTCTGGTACCTCAGTACACAAACCAATGAGCCTGGTTTGGTCAGATGGACAGCAAAATCAGTTTGGGAAACACTGTGAGCTGCAGTGACCTGTGAAATGTCACAAAATGGTGGAACAGCCCTGCCATATGCACAGAATCTGCTTCCTGAGTTCCAGCCAGGTCAGTGAGGCTTCCTGCACAAGCAGACTGGCTACACACATTAGAAACAGGAGTGCATGAAGGCATGTGGGTACTGTGAGCTCTGCCAACAGCAGAGGGTGCAGCAGATACAGCCCCACAGGTTTCAGCTCCAAGGAGGACCTGGTCTAAGTTTCCTGAGGGACCATTTTTACTTGCACATACAAGACTTTAACTCTTCCCTTCTATTTTACAGAAATACAAGCCCCTGCAAGCTACAGGAGATAGAGGAACACAGAAAGAAAAGCTTACTTCTTAGAGACAGAAGCTAACTTCTCTTCTGACAAAGAGCAGAGGTGCTCCCCTCAGGTCATATTAAAGGGAATTAAGGAAAATCTGTGGCTTTTGTGTGATTACAAGTTGCTAAACACAACGGAGAATCCCTCATCCCAGAGCATCAGCTGTAAATCCCACTAATAACTACATGAAGAAGCCTAAAAAAAGGTTATTTCAAAAACCTTTGTCTCTCTTTGCAGTGTACTCTTCTGAAAATCTTCCTCTTCAGCTGTATGCAAGTGTTGCTGTGAACAGTACATAATGCTGAACTGGGAAGAAAAGGTGCCTTCTGAAACTACAGAGGCAACCAGGTGAGTGAATACAAGAGCAGGAATGTCCAGACTGCACTTGGTGGCAGTGTACTGGAAACAGCATAAAGAAAACCAGGGCAGCAGATGTCCAGGTATTTAGCAACAGAGTTAAAGAAACAAATGAGGCCTTCTCTAAGCATGCCGTTTGGATTTGACCTAGCAGTCCATAATTCACTGCTGAGGAGGAAAAAAAAAACAAACTAGAATTTGCTGTTAGTTACAGTATCACAGAATTATGCTGTGAAGGACCTCTAGAAATGATCAAGTAAAAGCTCCTGCTCAAGCAGGGACAGCTAGAGCATGTTGCCAAAGACCATGTCCAGTTGGATTTTGGGTATCTTCACAGATGAAGACTCCATAGTCTTCCTGGATTCCTGCTCCATTGTATNTTTATTGTGTTTAGATAAATTCTGTTTTAATTTGTGCCCATTGTCTCTCGTCCTATTAGTGGCCACTACTGAGAAGAGTCAGCTCCCTCTTTATTCCCTCACAACAGGCATTTATACACATTGATGAGATGCCCTCGAGCTTTTTCAACAAACCAAATCATCCCAGCTCTAATCTCCCAGAAGAAGCCTCAGTTTCTCCATGTTTGTGGCCCTATCCTGGATTCATGTTTCTTGTACTTGTGGAGGCCCAGAACTGGATGCAGTTCTCCAGTTGTGAGATCGAGCAGAGGAAAAGGGTCCCTTCCCTCAACTCAGTTGATCCTGCAGCCCAGGATACTGTTTCCTACCTTTGGTACACCAGGGCCTGGCTGGCTTACAGTCAGCTTGTTGTCTGCCAGGACCTTGAGGTCCTTCTGTGCAGAACTGCCTTCCAGCTGGCTGGTCCCTGTGTGCACTGATCCCTTGGTTATTCCTTCCCAAGTACAGGACTCTACATTTCCGTGACAGTCCTGGCTGCTCAGTTCTCCAGCCTGAAGTACCTCTGGATGGCAGCACAACCACCTGATCCATCAGACATTTCTGCTAGTTTTGGTCTCAAAATTACAGTGTATTGAATTTGGTTCATTCAGTGGCTTTCTTCCATTGAGTCTCTGGAGGTATTAGTGAGCAAAGAACACTTTCAGAGTGTTTTAAGGATACTTACTGGAACAACAATGCTTCTTTGCAGCAGTTTTAAATATGATCTAAATTACTTTAAGTAATTCTTCATGCTTTCTACATGTTTTATCCTAAAAGAGAAACTGTCCCCTGACATTTTCTAGTTCATACAACACAACCCAAAGAAAATTAAACCAGAAGCTCTACAACATAAAACAGAGTGAGAAAAACATAAGGGAAGATGTAAATGAGCTGGTTGTTTTTCTTCAGCCATATCACAGTTCATTCTCAGGAGTCCTATAAGCAGAGACATCATTGGATAAGTTATAACTAAATGACAACTTCACATGCTTCTTCTCTGAATACAGGCAATGTTGTGGATGGGCCACTGCATGGAAAATTCATGCTTTTATTGTCTGGATGTGTGAAACAAGACTTCTCCTTCCTACCTCAACCTTCCTACTGGTTCTTTCAGCTTACATATCCTCTAAAGAAGCCCATCTGTATGAACTGCTCTCTAATTCTTCCCACACAGCAGGGAAGAGCCCCTGTGGAAGAAGAGCAACAATCCACATATCCAAAGCTGAGACTTTCTCCTTCAGAGATCTGGCTTTAACGTCTGTTTTGTCTCATTCTAATTCCAAGTGAGGATCCCAGCACAACAGAGTCTGCTTTCCAGAGCCCAGAAATTGTCAAGTGAGCAGTGATGTGTCCTGGGAAGCTGAAAGAGCTCTTCACAGAGAGCACCTCACATGCTGTCATACCTGGTCAAAACAAACTCTTTAAAAATCTTTTAAACTTTATTTTTAAATGGAATCAGCACATCTGGATAATACATAATTATTTTTCATTTTTAAATAAATTTAATTTCACTTCAAATTTCAAGTCAAATAGAGGTTGATGCAAATGGCCTATAAAGAAACTATGTCCATCTACAGTGACTAGAAAATGCCAGTCATCAATCTATAATGTAGAAAAGAATTTCAAGAAAGGATGCAAGTAAAGGCACATTAACTACATTACGACTTCAATGAATGGGCAGTGGAAAAGAATGTCTTCCTAACCATAGAAGAGAAATGCTAAATTTATTTTGCAAATCATCATAACTGAATGGCCACCAACTTGAAAATGAATCTTTCTTTAGGAAAACATCTAAAATGTAGAAATGACAAATAAGGGTGGAATCAATAAATGAAATCAAGATTTTGCCCTTGCTGTTTCAAAGCATAATAAAAATCCATGTTTTAAATTGCCTTGATTTGAATATAAATTACATAAATTCATCAAATCTGTTTGTCAGATAATAATTCTCCTCACAGCTGTGAGATAAGCCCCATGTCAGAGCTTAACAAGAGCCCTACCTCCTCAGCACAGTCGTCACCCTTGGGCACTTAGCTGGTGTTTAGAGCCTTGCTCTGTGGTTTCAGACTCACTTTTCCTAATCTGCTGTTGAATGTGGGAACTCTTCAGGATGGGGGAACATAAGGAATTACATCAGCACTTGAGATGGGCTCTGGCTTTAAGACAAAGCCAGAGAATTATAAGAAGTGCTGGAGCTACTGAAGCCAACAAGGTAGCATCCATGCTAACCAAGAAGCAAAAAGATAGTCATGTTTGCATGTATAGAGGAATTTGCCCTCTCTCTCCTGCCCACATATAAGAGAAAAAGCATGAGGTAGTATCCTGGCTGCTTTTGGAAAAGCCCAGCTTTATGACATCCTATAAGGATAGGATGTAGCAGAAAATACTTTTCTCCAGTATTTTTTCTCAAGACTCATGAACATATTTCAGGAATACAGAGAAAATTATTTTTAAAGAGAAAATATGTAACATAACAAAGAAATACGTGAACAAGAGCCCCCGGAATTGTTATTGCTGTTTATATTGGACGGCTCAACTCAGGACTAGGACTCTACTGTAAATAAACATAATGCATACAACATGTAATAGGTGCTTGGCCTTGCCTTGGGGTAGATGGTTATGATCCAAACAGAAAAGGCAGTTACAGAGTACACCTAATTATGTGCTATTTCTCTGAAGATAAAGACTTTAGGCATTAAGGAACTGGGCAACTTGCTGCAGGTCACATGAAAGCCCTTTGGCAGGGCTGGAAACCAAGCACATGCCACAGTCACATCTTAAGTTGATGGGAGAAGGCTGCAAAAAAGCTACAAACCCACCATGAATGCATTTTCAAATGCAAACTATACGCTAGAACATTAAAAAATTGGCCAGTAGACTGTCATTTTTATAAAATTCCAGACAAACCTCATACCTATCCTCCTGCTACAGGAGTATAAAAGGATAGCAATTCCATTTGTGCCACAAGGTCTGTTCTTGACTTACAGCAAAAAATCTGAGAGCAAAAAGGGGATGCTTTCTATGTTACATGTGAATATATAAATTTCGTGAGAGCTTTCAAATTTATGATCCATTTAATGAAAGCAGCAATAACAAAATTGCAACACTGTATTTTAGATAGGAGAAGGGATCCTGATTCCTCGAAGCAATGAAGAACAGAAAAAACCACGAAGGGAAATCTCTCTCCTCTCAGCAAGCATTTTACTCGCTCTGCTGTAGGAAGAGAACGGATCTGTAGCAAAATGATAGGCAGCAGCGGCAGACCAAGCTGTTCAAGTGGAAAGGGCTAAGCCGGCTGCGTTAGGGAGGGATGTTACCAACACCGGTGCCCGTATCGCGATGTCCCCAGCAGCAGCAGCAGCAGCAGAATGGCTGCCACGGCTCAGCTGGTGTCCCTCGGGCGGCGGGGCCGGGGCAAGCAGGGCTGCGGGGCTGGCAAGTGCCGCCCTGCGGAGCAGCAGCGGCAGGACTGGCACACGCGGGGAGGTACACCACAATAACCCCATCTGCATGATACGGCTCTGAATCCCTTCCTTTACAGCTCAATAGGTGCATCTGCTGCCCCTCTGCTAATCCTCATCATTGTTTAAAATGCAGATCAGTGGAGATCATGCTTTTTCTTTCCCATTACAAACCATACCCTAGAAGAGCTTTAATCACACAGACAATGTTCTATCTCTCGCAGGGTCTGCCGCTTCATTCTTTCCTCTTGCCTTTGTTTGGAAGCCAGATCTTTGTCAGGCAAGAGCAGCAGCATAATATAATTTTGCAGTGCAAGGTTTGAAGCTACTCGAAGCAACTATAATCTTTCCCAAAACTGTGGCAATCTAATTAGAAGACTGTGAGTGCAAAATATAAACAGCAGGGAACTCAGGTCGTAAGAAACTCCTGAGAAAATGCATCCTAACCCCCTGGATATGTTGCATGATTTTAAATGTAATAAGCAGCATCAGCAGACTTCCTCACTTGTCTTTGTCTCCCTAGCACTAATGCAGCATGACATTTTTTTAGATGTCAGAAAGTACAAGAGCTACAGAGGAAAGCCATGATTGGTTACATGACTGTAGGCTGAGAAAGATAATTTATTTTACAGAAAGAGCATGTTCATATGTGTAAATGCTAACCTGAAATAACTAGTTCTTCCCAGGCAATTCTACTGCCAAATGAATGACCCTGTAAGCTGAAAGGCTGTTCTTGCTGTGATGAGAAGGAGATCATGCAAGTCAACATTGTAAAAAGACCATAAGAACCACTGTAGCTGAGCACTGGTCCAGCTCTGAATCTTCTTAGAAGAAGTGACATCCCAGAATCCTCCTTTCTATGGCTGTTGCCATTAGTGCATTTCACAGGTCAGGACCAGCCTGGAATTCTCCTCATTTATGTTTATCAAATTGATTTTCTTCTCTAGCAACCTTAGATCCCACAACTAATTGTATGGCATAATACACTAAATCTTGTCTTTCCCCCCATCAATAAACCATAGGAAGAAAGATAAGCAAACCAATTATTTTACCAATCAGGGTATGTCTGTCTTTCACAAATGTATAACATATGGTGGAGAGGAGGGCAAAGGAATTCTTCCTGTGTTCTTACCTTCTAAGAAATATGTTCACGGCATGGTGATAAAACACAGCACAGCACTTCCCCTACCACAGAGAGCAAGATAGATACTGAAAGATTAAAAAATATACAAGAGATGTGTCTAAGAGGGAGGTACTCCTTGCCATTAATACTTGTTGAGCCACCAGATTCCCAAGAGACCAGCTGAGGACAATTCACTGCTTGCAAGAGTTCAAGAGATGCTACCTGGACTTTGCTAAGCCCCAGACTCTCCCTTCCTGAAATAGCAGCTGCTCTGCAGGGACCCTCTGCAGTATCAGAGCCAACTGGCATCATAGAGGGTCTTGAAAGGCATGATCCTGTGGGCAGACACGGCCCACAACCATTCATCTCATTCCTCACCATAAATACATACGCTCTGCCCGTTTCTTAAGCCCAGGCAGGTGCTGGGCTAACCAGACTTCCTAGACAGCAGGAAACCCAACATATTCTGTCTGACTTACACATCTGTACATTAATTGTTGGAAGCAGCAGTCCCATCCTTCAGAGCCTCATTCATTTGAGCTCATGGGAGTCCCCAACAGTAGGCCTGTGTCTGCTGGATTTGCTGATCAAGGACAGCCCAGCATGTGGTCCTCTCCTGCCAGTTGGCATCATAGCAATTAAAGGGGGGAAAAGACTATGGGACGAGTCATTCCATCGGCGCACAAATGCATTTATTATTGGATTCATTACGGAGACACAATGTGATTTTCAATTAGCTGTCCAGCGGTATGATCGAACACAAGGTACTTTAATTATGTATTTCATGGACGTGCTTCAAAGGTGCCGTTTCACTCTCAAAATAATTAGCTGCATGCAGAGGCAACTTGGAGAGCTCCAGAGAGCCCGTGGTTACTTTTCTTTAAGAAACAGAAGAGTTATATGAGTTTCCTGAAGTGCAGAGGCTGCCTGGTTGCAAGGTAACGTATCTGTCCAGAATCGCAGGTGTCTGTGTGTGCACCTACAGCCGTGTTCCCAAGGAAACATGGAAAGTGGTCAAGGGCTGCCAGATGTATGCTTCATCCTTGAGAAGCAGCCCCCCCCCCCACCCTCCCTGGGAGCATTAGGTCGTGCAAGGGAGGCTCTGATGAAGCATCCTGGGATGCACACCCACCCCTCCACCTAGACTTCCCAAGCCAAATCCAGGAAAGCAGAAGTGAAGCAGAATAATGCAAAAGGTAGGGAAAGGCTGGAGAAAACCAATGAAGCTGAGTCACATTCACTTCTCCTTTCACTGAATAGCAACGCTGACCCACAGCAGCAGTGTTTCCTTTGGTATTTGTATAAGCAGTAGTAAATTACTACCTCCTGATGAAAAAGGCAAGGAAGATGCTACGAAACAAGTTTTCTCCAATTAACAAAGCCTCTCAGGACTACTTACACACTGTCCCCTCCTAATGAGGGCACCCAAAGTCATAATCCAGTTCTCCTTTATAATTAACGTCTGTAATTACTGGTGTACAGCACTGTGCCTTAACCAATGTCACTAGTCACAACATCAAACATTTATATCTGCACTTTTGTGCATATTAGATGGAAAGAATGCAAGTTTCATAGCTAATTTTTTTTTCTCTCATATAGGAATACCAGATTTCCATTTGAACCACTGGTTTAAGTGTCTTAAGTACTCGTAAGAGTCTAGAGAGAAGGTTAAATTTTGGCACCCTTCACAAACATATGTGAATAGAACTGGTTTTTTTTGCTCCTTGACTTGAAGGACCCCACCTGCCAATGATCTCTACCAAGGTGACATACACTCCAACATGTGTAGAATCACCTTCCTTAAGCCTCTATCCTGGAGCTGCTGAAAATAGTGCCAAAAGGAATCAGAAACATTAACTGAAAGGGTTAAAATGGCAAATGTAAATTTTGCTAGGGGATACTTATTGTTCCCACCACAAAAATGCCATATGACATCTCTCCCAAGAAACAGTCAACCTGAACACTAACTCCCTAATAATGCAATTATCTGTGTCAATGTTGAGACAGGGCTCTGTCTCTCCACATTCATTGTCATATATATTTATCTCCTGTATCACAGCAGTCCTGCTGGCCTTAGAAAAGAGATCCCTTGGTGGAAATGAGGCCTGACAGGAAAACAAAAGATTTTGAATGCATAGAGGCATCTTTTGTAATTAAGGAGCTTGGGTGTTTTTCCTGTAGGTGTTTATAAGAGGTTAGTTTGTTTGTGAAACTACTAAGCTTCAGGGAATCATTTAAAATGGTTAGTTCTTAAAATTTAAAGAGATTTTTCCACCACCGAGTTCTCTGTAAATTATCAGTTAGGGACTGGAAGGAGGTAACATGTACCTTCAGAACATGTAAAATGGTGATGGGTACCACACAGGCAGAAAACTAAAATTTCTTCATGCATTCTTGCTGTCTCACAGCCTGATTAGCTGGGTGATCCTCAGCACCAGTGAAAATGTCAGTGAATCTTACTGTTATCAACTGCCTGTTCACATGAAGGATGGGTAGTTCAGTGTGTAAGACAGTTAATAAAACAGAAAAAATAACTTAGCAACTTTAATCTCTGGACAGGGTCATGTGTTGTAGTTCTACATACAATTTAAACTCACAGAAGCTGTCCTGTGGGAACACTCATTCAAATGCATCAGTCAACATGGACTTAATTATGCCAAAGTCTTTTTGAATTCGAGCCTCAATCTTTCTATGTCTTTTGTTTTTTCCACTGGTAATATAAATCTGCCACACAGAAATACTAAGGATTAATGTACTGGGGTTGGTGAAATGTCAGAAGTACTTCTAAGGTGTTTCCATAAAGGCTCCTTTTCTTTCTCCTCAGAACTGTGCAGGAAAGATAATTTGCTGACCTTGCTGTTTCTAAGTCTCGTACAGCGGCAGGTGTAGAGAGCCCATCAATTCCCAGTGACGGCTCCACACTCGTAACATGCCCACCCCCAGTTCATAACTCAATCTTTACATAGCACATCCCTCAGAACGTATTATGCCCTTAAATACTAGAGTGGGTCAACAAATGGAGTCCCTTTTTGCACAAAACATGTGTCCCTTTTTGCAAACATTTATTCCTTCACTTAAGCAAGTTACTCTCCTTTCATACTCAGGTAACAGGCAGACTGCACACGGGTAAGTCTGGTCTAATCCTACACATGCCATTTTTAATTGCTTAAATTGATGGATTATCACTTCAGTGATTTCTTTTCAAAGTTGCCTCTTAAAAATAAATGTGTGTATCACAAAACAGCAGTTTGTGGCGGCCAGCATCGCTGAGCACATGCCACTGAGAGACAGAAACATTCCTTTGTCCTTCAGACCCAACTCTGAGATCCCCAGTTACATAAACCACAACCATGTTGTGCAAGTTATTATGACAGCAAATGTTCTTGTCATTTGTCCTTTACCATTTGTTCCTGTTGTCTGTATCAGAAGTCCTTCTCCATCACACCAGGAAATCAGCAGTTTCCTTTCCAAACAGCACACCAGAATTTATAGCTATGTACTGAAGGATGGATCAGCCTTTGCAACCTACACATTTATGTTGGAGATACCAACAGCAGTAAAACAAGTGAGTTCAAGTCAATAAACAAAATAGATGCAAGTGAAAAAATAAATAATCTGATCTTGGTTAAAAGCATGTGAACAAGGAGAAGACTAATTGAGATTAGCAGAAGTATTTATGGGTTAAATCAGTACTAACAAGGGAGGACTTACAATCACCCTTTGCAAGCAATTGAGAACACAGACTACCATTGCACTGCCTGACAAGTTGGTAACTCATCTCCTGAGTGGAAGGAAACTATGCCAAAGATTTTAACCAGCTGAGAAAGCCAAGTGCCTAAAATGTGCATATATTTCATTCACTTACAGAATGGGAAATCCACTTTTAGACCTCTGCCTCCTATTGCTCAGTCTACAGATTAATTTTAAGCTTATTTTGAATTTTAAAAAATCTCAAGGAAATACATTTCAGTCCACAGAGCAGAAAAGCATCACCAATTAATGACTGGGATCCCTTTACTGGAGACAGTCAAGCTCTAAGCCTTCTCTGAAGGATATGGAGTGCATATACATACACACAAAAGATTATGCAAATCAAAAACCCATCACATTATGCAAACAAAAATTACTCTACTACACACAGGCTCATGTTAGTCTTAATGACAGTCACACACCACAGGAAACCAAACTTTCAGCAAATCTAAAAAAAAAAAATTCATTTTTGTGCTGTTGAAGGAGATCTTGCAGCTACACACATACCTCATCTCAACCAGCTTGCAAACACAGCTCTAAAGGCTGTTTACCACAGTATGATTTTCACCAGAGCTGCAACCAAACATGAGGCAGCAAGGACCATGATATGCTATCCTTTACATTAGTGTAAAGCAAGAATAACTCCAAGTTTGCAGAAGAGCAGCACTGAATCTTTTCAAAGACTGTCTACAATGCCATGGGTTTTCCTATTTCCTCGCAATGATTTTCATATCAAAATTATAACACTAAGAAAAGTGTGCTTGTACCCTCCTTGTACCATTATCAGTGATCCTCCTTTCAGGGAAAGGTTTGGGGAAGATTCCCTGGCTTTTGAGAATTCAAGTCATCTGTCCCTCCAACCCTAGGTCTCTTTAAAGTAGACAGACTTCTCATTGGCTGAGATAGTGCAAAAAACTGAACTGTCCATGCCACCTGCCTCAAGTCTGAGGTACCATGAAGTTTTAATGACATGGTCCTAATGAAAGTAGCTGCAGCTGTTCATAAAGTGGTTTCTTAATGGGCCCCAAGGCATATGACTGGGCTTATAGTTTTGTACCAGTTTTATGCAGGGTTTCCCTTCATTAAGCCACTTCTTTAGTATGAGCTGTCATATTCAAATTCGTTTATGAATTAGGAGCCTTCTCCACAGACTTCAACAGCATCTGGCTTCATGGAAGGAATGAGGTCCCTGCTGTGAAGTGTTTCAGCCCAATAGCTCTGTCTCAAATCTGTCAAAGTTGGACAGGACTCCTGAGAATTTTATTAGGATTGGGGACAAACAACACCTTGAGTTTGAGCTAGATGAACCTAAGGCCCCTAAGGTATGATACACTACTGAGTAAATCACTGGACATTCTGAGTTGTTTCAGAAGAGAGGTTCTCTGTCTAGATTTCACAAAGCAGTCCAGATCCATGTGTATTTGCTGAAAAAATAAACAAAATAAACATTGAGTCTCACTCAATGAGCAGCATGTGAAAGAAAGCGTTATAAGAGAGCATCTTTAAAACAAAGCCAAACCAAACCAATAACCATGAGTTGAGCTTTCCACTTCTAAGAAAATTTGCTGGTCGAGGTTACCATCAAAACCAATGTTATGCTTGCAGCATTTCACTATTCTGGATAGTGAAAAAATTAGAAGGTTCTAATTCTCCCTCCATTCTCTAATTTCAGCTGAGTTTAATAAAATGTTTACACTAAAAAATAAAACAAAACCCATCAACAACAGCAAAAAAACCCTGAAAGAAAAAAATACATACATTTCTGGCAATGTTCTCCTACTTGTCAAGCACCAGGAAAGACTGCCAGATATTAAAGCAACTTAAGAGTGCTCCATTTGATCTGCACATAGAAGCATCACTAAATGTATGTCCAGTCCATGGAAATCACACTGGCAGGAAATCTTCCCTTCAGGCAAACCCAGCTAGAAGGCTTCAGTAACACTCAACATCTTTTGGCCAGTCTGCCAAGCTCAAAGTTTTCTGTACAAAAGTGCCCAAATAATAAAGCCAAGGAATATGCAGCAGAAGCAGCTATGAAAACAGTGTCCAGTGAAAATCATAGTCCAGGAGTCACAAACTTCCTTTTTCCCTGCTCTTAATTGGGGGCTGCACACCTGTGCTTCCTTTGAAGAGACTGGATTTTTCCATCTCCCATCCCAAAACATCTTCCTTCCAGCCTCTACAAATGCAAACCTCTAACAGTTCCAGGCTTCCCCACTACGCTCGGACACAACTGCCTTTGGCCAAGTTATACTCTGGATGCTTTCAAAGCTGCTTAAAGGTCCCCTTAAAAGAAAAGGGATAGAATTTAAAATTCTAAATCATACCAATAAACTGAAG
Source organism: Phainopepla nitens (assembly GCA_013400175.1). NCBI lineage: Eukaryota > Metazoa > Chordata > Aves > Passeriformes > Bombycillidae > Phainopepla > Phainopepla nitens. The sequence goes on along the minus strand of VXBQ01000656.1, from coordinate 258,605 downwards.
TGGTGCTACACATCCTGATGAAAAGAGGAAATCAGAATACATTGCCTCAAACTCAGATTTCTACAAGTCAAGGTACAAAAAGAAAGATCTGTCTCTGGCAATTGGGCAGGGTATCTACTGCCTGCCATTTAACAGTGCAAATCCACCCTGAAACCCAACTAATAAGCAGAGTGAGAACCAGAAAGAAACAGTTCAGTTTTCCAGACAGATGAATGGCCAACTGAGCCACTTCTCAGGATTTTACTTTCCAAACTAAAAAAAGCAGTTCCAGCAGGGCTGGAGGTGAAAAGAAAAAAAAAAAAAACCTCAGCAGTAGCTGTTCAAAGAGATATCTTAAAATCTCTTATGAATAAAAGTTATTTTTGTCTAAAAAGAGGATGTTCTTTTTCTGTTGCCTCCCAGCCTCCTTCCAAATATGCTGACAAAGAAAGACGAATGGGAACTGCAGTATCAGAAAGTGCCTACAAGGACTTGAATTTCGCAGGTGGAGATGCAAGATCGAGGAACTAGGGGGTCAAATCACCACATCATATACTTGAATGAAACAGTAGATTAAAAATTCTCTTTCTGGACTTAGTGCCTGGAAACCCTTGTAGGAAGCAGAGGTGATGGATAATGGCAGATCAGCATTCTCAGTCTATTCCCTGTTCTGACCTGATGTTAAGAAAAATGGCTGGGGGACTCCTATCCACTGATGAATAAATGTGAGCTTAACTCAGCAATATATTTAACTAAATTTCAATCTATGGCACTTGGAGATAAGCAGTCCTGTAAATTAATAGCTTTGCTTTTCTAAAATCAGAACAAAGAAGGAGCACTCTAGCTAATGATGGACAACACATTTCAGTCAAGATTATTTTTCACAATCCAGTCTGCAGATTTGGTAACAATAGGATACTTTCAAATTTGCATCTTTCTGTCAAACAAGTTCAGAACATTATTTAAAACAATAAATTGAAAAACATGTCTTTTCTGAAATCTATTTTTACATTTATTTTTGCCCAGAACATGCTTATCAGTACCACTGACATTTCACAAGCATAATTTAAAGTGTCTACTTTTACTACTTCTCCATTATTTTGGCTCTCTCCTCTGCTTGACAAGTCTAAAGAATAATAGATGTAAAGGGAAAAAATAATCTATGTTGCTAGTACAGCGTCTGATAAAATAAAACCAATTCAGATAGAAGGCTTTTTCTTTTTTTACCCTACAACATGCAATAGCATCAGCATTCTCCCTAGAAAGATGTACTTTTCTTCTAGGTTACAGGGCCATCTGACTAATTTGACTCAAAAACAAGCCCTCCAACTCTTGACCACCTCACAGTATAGTACTGGAAAACATCTAGGTCACATAATCCTGTCTCATCCAATTTGGATGCAGTTCTTCCAAGGATATAAATTCATTAGAGAGACAGACTGTAAACAAATATATACACACACAAGAAAAAAAATATGCAGACAGATTCTGCCTGCTCACCCTGCATATATATGACTACTTGACCCAGAAACTAAAGGTATCACCATCCAGTGACTGGGTCAGAGACATTCACCTACATAAATAACTCGAGAAATTTAGCCTCCCTACCACATCATAGAATGTCACAGCATTTCAGAAGAGACTGTGGTTCCCTCCAATTTGTTGTTTATTTAGTTATTCCTAAAAAGCCAAGCTGCCAGTCTTACAGGGAATTAATGTTTCTCTTCACTGAGACCCCCCAGTGGATTCCTGGTGACATCTCTTAAGGGATGATGGTAAATAAACAGTACTGAAGACATCAGCATCAGCTTATCATGGATTATTTCTGAGAGATTTAATCAGTCCACAATTAATAAAAATTGTACTGAATACAAAAACCACAGATATTGGTTAGCTGTGTTTATCTTAAGAGTTAGACCCCCATCAGCTGATCCCCTATAAAAGAATACTTTACTTTGCCCAATCAGCTTAGAAGGTCTAAAGGAAAAGTCTAGGCCTTTGGACCTCTCACAGAAATCTACAACTCTGTGAAGCAGAAAACTATGTCATGATAAAAGTACTTTCATTAAAAACTACTTCCAACTTTTTTTTTTCTTTTAGTCACACATGCCTCGTCTAAGACATGAACTGTAAAAACCACCAAGCTGTAAGATGCTGTCAACCCAACTGGTTTTCCTCTTGCAACTTGCAGTCAAAATCACTTCGTATACCTGGGCAATTGTAATAGTATTTTTGTATCACTGATATGTCCACTAAATTCCCTCTGTGCCAGGGCTCCCAGGGAGCTTCAATTTAACCACTATATCATGCACATCTCTGCCATGTGGATTACTGAATTTATTGGTTTGTTATTTTCTGTCATCATTACAACCAGAGACACAAAGTAATTAATTGGGCAGACACAGCACTCTTGCTCATGCTGATGTCTAGCACAATTAATTACCTGTGCCAGGTTTGTGATGATCTCACTATTCCCTGTCCCACAGCAAGAATATCACTCAGTAAATAATTCTGAACAAACACAGGAAGCACGTTAAGTCAATATTCCGCAGTTCTACACACATTTCATTCTTGAAAACAGAAAAGAAAGAGGAACAAGAGAAAATCAAAGCTCCTAAATTTGTCCACAGTAATTTAAAGGCCAAGAAATCATTTAATTGAAGATAAACAGATGTGCTTCCTTAGTACATGCAGCACTTTCTAATATTTCCCACAGAAAATTCCTGAAACGTCTGAATACTGACTTTTATTCGATCCAACTTTGTTATCCAAAACAAACTCCACTTCTCTGCCATATGCTCAAGGAGCACAGGGAATCCTACACTGCCAACATTAGGCGCTCATCCGTTGTTGCAATAAGCCTGAAATATCACAGGATGCAATCTTGTCTGCTTGTGAATTTTGTTTCAGCTAGCAAGGCTAATGAATTCCCCAGTTTGCCCCCTGGATTCCCTGAGGAGCAGTATGCGTGTCAAATCCAACGTGGCCAGCATTTTCTGTCCACAAAGGCGGTACAGAGCAGCAGGGGCTTAGGGATGGACAGAATGGGCCTGAGCCATTCATGAGATGGAAGACACCTCTCCTACAGCATTGCTAGTCCTAGCCAGGAACACTGCTCCTAAGGACCAGTGTCTCTGGGCTGGCTTGGCACCTTTGTACCACTAAGCCCCCCTGGGGAAAGGGCAGCATTCATTAAAAAAATGCTTTGGGAACAAGCCAATGAATCAGCCTTGATCACAAGTGTAACTGCTGTTCTCCCAATTCGCCCTGCTCTGGCAAGAACCAGGAATTCACATCAAGTGCAGTGACTGTTTCCCTGTAAGCTCCTGGGTGGACCACAGACCATAATGTCCATAAGGTCTGTATGGACAGGGCACAAGACCTCTAGGCACTTAAAACAATGATAATCTGCTAGGTGCAAAATTAAACAGCTTCAAACTGTGTTTCTCATCTCCATTCCTTGCTTTCTTACGCATGAACAAATTGCATTCATATAAAATAAACAACCTGTATATAATTGCTCTATTTGTCTTCATTTGTACATCACAGGACAGATTCAGGCTTCCTGGATTTAACCCCAAAAAGGTTCTAAAAATATAGTAATGGAGACAGAACAGTACAGAACATTCAAAGGAACCCTTAAAAATACAGGTTTTGTATGCTTTCCTAAATTTAATTAAAAATAAAATAAATGCACATTTTGCCTTTTCTTTACAGTAATGAATACTCTGGAGGCTTAATGACCTCTGTTATCACTGTGGTGGCAGTGATCACTGTTATCACTTACAGTAGCAGTGTTGTTCTTTTTTCCTCTTCCAAAAGATATTCACAAAGCAGAGGAGGAACTCTTTGAAGTATGCAGTGGGACTTCTTCTGCCCACTCCTTATGCACAACTCTTCCAATACCATCTGACTGCGGCGCAGTTTTCCCGCTGCAGCCCTCGGCAGATGAATCTTGCAGCAGCTGGATGTGGTGGCTGCCACAGCCCTGCACCTTAGATCCGCTGAAGGGAGTGAGCAGAGACCAGGAACTCCCCAGGGTCCCTGGGAGTTCTGAGCACCACAGCAGCCTGGCAGCAGCACGGGCAGCTGAAAGCAGAGCTCAGCCCCTCATGTGATTTGACTGTGACGCATCACAGACTTCTTGACACATAAACTAATGTGGCAGCAAAAATGTGGGGAGGGCATGAATCATTTTGAAACATTTTTCAATATAACTTTTACCTTCTGTGCCAAAGGAGTCCAAAGAAATTATGCCAAAATACACACCTGGACATGAAGATAAAAAGGGCTGGGGAGTCCCTTTCCTAAATATCTCTAATGCAAATTTTAAAGTTCATGAGTGACAGGAACTTGAAAAATTGTGATCCTAGACCCAGCAAAGGCAGAAAGCATTCAGATCCTAATCCAGCAAAACATTTAGACATGTTTATGCAGGAACATGTGCAAGTCCATGGCCAAGAAACAATTCAAGTGAGCAATTGGCTTTGATCCCTCAATCCTTGTGAAGCCAGCAGAATACAACAGTGCAACATTAGCTGGGATGATCTGGGGCAATGAGTACAAGATACAACTTCTGATTTGAATTCATGAACTGTCTTGCATTTCTTGTGCTGAAGAGACAAAGGAGTGCCATCTGCATGTGTCCTCTGCATGGAGGGCCGGCTTTGGTTTAAATGAAAGGAACTTCATGCAGATCATCAGGGCACTTTTTAAAACTCAGGATTCTCACAGGAACAGGAGGTGCAGGTAAATCTAAGAGAGGCAAAGGGACTAGTTTTCCTAGGGGGCAAGGGGAAGAGAGAAAAGTAGCAGTAGCTTAGCGCACATTATTTCTGCTACAAAATGTCTTCTACACCAGGCTAAAAGAACTCCCTACTGTGAAGACAAAACTCTTATGATGTCAGAACAGCTCTTCCTTCTACTGTGCCTCCTACCATGCAAAAAGGTGAGCATTACATTCGAGAAAGCAGCTTTCTAAAAAGCATTGCTGGATCAACCACATCTGGATTGCACTGGACCTAAGTGCAGACCTTCCCATACTCAGGCCAGGATCCTCACTTAAATTCTCCCACATTAGTTGCAAGGACACTCCAGGAAACAGGAGTAGAAATAAATGCATGAGGAGTTCTCTGTCCAGTTCCTGCAATGCCTGTAGGACACAACAATGTCTCAAATGGATATCTGAAATCTTGGATTCCTACATCCTGATCAGCAATTATGATTTGCAATCCCAAATTATTTTTGCTTGTCCTTAGGCTATTTGGCAATGAAATTTGAGGCAGAAAGACAGAAGCCCAGTTCCCAGGAGCCGCGTTGATGCTTCAGGGCTGAGGGTACCAGAAACCAGTTTTGACAGGTTAGCCATGCAAATATTATGTGCCAGTCATTGAGCACGTATTTCTGTGCTGCTCCCCTCTGCCAATGGCACAGAGACTGACATATTGTGACAACTTTCATACCAGAGTTTAGCTTAACTCATTTCAATCATGCTTTAAACCAAACAGAATTAACACCAAAATCCTAACACCTCAGCAAAATAACTACTGTTTGGAGAAGCAAAACATTTACAAGAAAATCCAGATAGGCACTTTAGTGTGAATCCCAAAGCTATCTGCTCATTCATGCAAAGACACATGGAGTCATCATCAGTCCAGCACAGCTTTAACCTACGTTTCCCTGATAATCCTGCCCTGGCCAAAGAAAAGGGCAGGGAAAGTGCTGCAGAACTTCAGTGTAGGCAAGACTGAGGACATTAAATACACACCCAGCACCTAACACAGCAGGATTTGGGACATTAAATATACACCCAGCACCTAACATAGCCCCGCTTTCCCCTCATGAACACTCAGACACTGCCGTCCTATAAAAAAACCATTCTAGCAGTCAGCTAGAAACAGTAATAGGAATCCTGCAATAAGTACATCAGTTGTCATGCTATAATTAGCCATGTACAGTTTAAATAAAATCCTGATTAATGAACATTTGCCAGAGGACCTCATATTTCAGTGCTATTCCAGCCAATGCTGAAATCATATAGCTGTTAGATGGAGAATGAAATATGTCATTTGGGTGACACTTCCTCACAGGGCAGAACATCACTGTGAACAACAAAAGAAAAAAACAACCAAAACAGAAACAAGGGTTACAGTGAATAAAAATTGTGTACAGAGAGTAGAGATCATGTCTCAGCCTCTCCAGTTTCTACTAAACGCCCCTTTCTTCAGGTGGAGTGGGAAAGGATTCATACCTTGAGCTCTCTGCACTTCTCCAGGCCCTGGGCAGAGTGTTTAGACATGGAAATAACAGCTGTACTTCTCACAGAAACCTTACACACTTCACACACCATGTTTCCAGCAGTGGAAGCACATGCTACTTTTGGAAGGCCAGCATGGAGACTCAAATGGATGCTTTGAAATCTCCGCCCTTTAGAGGTGAGGCTGAAATCCACTGTCACTATCTCACTCTGTCGTGGAGTCTGATCTATGTCATCTGATCACTTTCTGTCACAGCCAGAAACAAGGCAGGCTCCCTCCCTATGTCTATTAGTGACGGACACTTAACTCCATTTCATTCCAAATGGGGAAAAAACCTGATGCTATGGCTTTCCACTTGAAATGGCAACATGCTGCTTACAGCAAAGCTGTCAACACCCTCAGCTGTCAGACAGAAACACAAGAAAGGCAGAGACGGACAAGAAAGTTTCCAAAGGAAATATTATTTCTCATTATTATATTTCTCTTTTATTTACTTTCTAGAACTAACTGTAATGAAGTTTGAATTGGTGGGGTTTTTCTATCCTGAGCTTATTATAAACAGCCAAAGTATAGTGCAAAGAGGTTTAAAATACAGTCTTTACCAGACATAACAAGTAAAGGTCTTCACACCAGCCAGGGTTTCCATCTACAGTTGTCCTAGTGGACCTGAGGGAGCCAACAGCAGCAGGTACAGGGAAAGCCTGCCTTGACCCATATCTGTTAGTACAGATAAACTGTCCAATATCCTGTTTGTATAGAAAAAAAAAGCTGTCCACAAAACATCACTGGCAGCAGCAGTCTTATTATTTATCTCACAGAGATGAGAGGACAAACCACAAATGCATAAAATATTAGGGCAGACAAGAAAATATTTTATAGTTGGTAGTAAATTCTTCCTAGCTCAACAGCTTAGCTTTCGAACAGGCGTGAGAAGTAGGAAAAAAATCACAAGGAACAGAGATGTATGATAGGCATTACTCGAGTAAAGAAAGGAGAATGAGGAAGGCCAACAATTTCCAGTTATATTAACCCCCTTCTGCTTCAAAGATCTTTACTTTAAACTGTTGAGGTGTATTAGAAGGCTCCAGCTTGGTTTCCCATTACATTCTCCCTGTGTCATTGCACCTAATAATACAGAAGGCTTTAGAAGTGTTTCTGCTTTCATTATTTTCTCCTACTGGATGTCTAGTTGTTTAATAACTTTATCATTTTACAGTTATTTGTATTCAAAATAATCTGTAAATCAAATTCAAATATAACAGCTCAAAGCTCAAACAGCAAAGAAATATAATTATTTGGTATGGCCTGGAGTAATAACTCAGCTTAATGTGATAGAATTGCCAAAAGAAAATGTAGGTTAAGTAGCAGGCACCATTTCCTAACAGCAAGATCTATCAGACTAAAAAAACAACCTCCCTGCAGAAAAGGTGGCATCTTTCTCACTTCCTTTTGAAACAGGACAGATGATGGCAGTGGAGTATATAACATAAGGAATCACCTGAGAAAAGAAAATGACCTAGAACAGCTTCCACTTCTATCCTTTCAGAGTGATTCACAACCTGAAGGCTAAAACTCTTGTGGGAACACATTCCATACCACCTTAGTCAAATGAAAAGCCAAAGAGCCACAGCCCAAGCATCAGAACTTATGGAACCCTAGTAAGAAACTGTATTTTTATTTTGCTCTTCCTGCATTTCAGGAGTCTACCTGGGAAACTGCCCAGACCATGAATGGATGTAAGGATCTGAGCCAAATTTACTGAAATTGCAGATGTTTACTTATATATTCCTCTTAAGCTTGTATCTAACTTCTGCATGAAATAGAGACAAATTTCCTGTTGAGCTCTCCTGAACTGGGGCTCCTCTGTATAAGCAACCTAGAGCCTGAAGAACTTACTGTGAATATACATGCAATATATGTAAATATATTAGTAAATTATTACTCAAGTTACTACTATTATCAAATGATATAGGAGTTATTTGCTGTATATGCCATTTTTGTTTTCCAATTCATTGAAGGAGAGAGTCTACTAAAAACATTTTTTCAAACTCCAAGAATTTCATTAATCAAGTAAAACCACATCTAAAATGAAGAATTACATTGCAGTAGTCTATCAGAGCAAAATAATATTTTATTTTGCATGCAAAACTATTTAAATTCTTCAGCAGATTGAAACTAATTCCAGAATAGCCACATGAATTTTCACCCTCATTTCACAGGTGAAAAGACTCAGCTCACAAAGATTAGATGATTTGCCCAAGCCCATACTCTACAGCTAGCAACAAAGATTCATGTGTAGTTAGGAGCACATCTAATTTATTTCTATCTACGTTTTTAGTACACTCAGGAGCATGCTATTTCAGTTCCTTACAGTACTCACAATCAATAAATCCTTTTATTTTTCCCATCAGAAGGGATTTGTGACTTTCACCATTACAGAAGCCGAGAAACGAAGACACAGAAATACACTGACTTGGCCGAAGCAACTCGCCCGGGGAGTCAATGCTCAAGGCAAGAACAGAATCTGGAGCCCTGGAGTCCCAGCTCTTACCTTCATAGTCCTCCTTTCCCAGAAGATTTCCTTCTCTATCTTAAATGGGTCAGCCTAGAAGTCGATGAGATTTTCTTAGAGATTCTCTAACAGTACTTTTCACCAAAAAGGTGTCAGAATGTACGGGAATGAAGCCAACTTAGCTGTTAAAACTGTACAAAACCAATCTTGATTCAAGAATTAACACCACCAGAAAAGGGGGAGAGGTGATGCTGAAATACAATTCCACAGGACATTAGCAGAACAAGCTAACCTATGCTGAAGTCTTTCCTCTTATCTCTGTAATATACCAGATTATTTTCTGTTGTTAACAGCCATGCCTTTTAGTTACTGAATTGCTTTGAAGCAACAGGGACAGGTAAGTGGTAACTCAAGATGTGTTTCCAAGCACTTTATTTAAGTCTGTCATTCCACATGGCCATTTTCTACAGTTCAAGAGGAAACGAAGCCTGGGTTTCCAAGTTTTCCATGACTCGTGCATCACAAAGCATTACCTGTACCTGTGAGTCAACCTAGCTGACTCACATTCCTACAGTTTCTTTTTATTTGTCTTTAGGGTAAGCAGAGAAAACTGACAACACGGACCCCGGGAGATCTCTGCTCACTACTGCAGAGCGCCTCAGACACCACTTCCCACCCTTTGGGAACTGAAATATGGAGCAAGAAAATTACTATACAGTATTGAAACACACTTTTTTTTTTTCCCTCCTAAGCCTTTTACTTCAGCAAATAGCTCACAGAACACCAAACTGTTTGATGTTTTAATGTTGCAATATATATCCTATGGCTTGAGCTGGGTCTAGGGACGCAGCCACAGTTTCACTTAGCACAGTAATGAACCTTAAGTAACTTTATGCTGTAATGATGGCACAGGAATAGCATTAAGATTTGTCCAGAGGTGCGTTTTCCTAACTTCTGATGAAGGGAGAGAGGCAGGTCTGCAGCCAGCTTCTGGAAATGTCCACAGGGACAGCCATACATCACATTCTCAGAAGCATCTGTAGTCAGGTTACACCACACACAGCTGGCACTGCAGGAATGAACCACCCTCTCTCTCACCCCGCTCTTTAAAGACATCCCTCCTTCTCAGCTTGGGGAAAGGCAAGGAAGTGCTGCTTCACTGCCTTTTTAAACCTCCTTCCATCACAAGCATTTCACAAAGCTGTAGGTGACAGTGAGGCCGCAGTGAAGTGGCCCCTGAAATCTCAAGGCATACTTCCAATTCATAGCTTGCTCTGTGATCTGGTCCCTCCCAATTCTCACAGTTTATTGTGCAATAGGTCACGCAGCCTCCACAACAGTTCACCTATCCAAATCCCCATTCCTGATTTAAACCAATGCAAGTTGTGCAGCCACAGTCTAGCACCAGTTATCAGCTGGCACAACACTCCTAAATGAGTATTTAACATCACCAACAGGCAAAATTCACTGCTAAGTTTTGCATGAGGAAAGAGAGATGAAGCAACAGCACCTGCAGTAGAAAGAGACTTCAGAAAACTTATTTATAAATCAGTATTTAAAACATATGTGGGTTGGATTTTTTTTTTCATGCTGGTACAATGGTAAATTTGAGTAGGGATGAGAATTTGGAGACGTCTCAGTCATACAGTAAAAGATTTGGTATAGTGTACTGGCAATTCCAATCTTGGTGTAAAAATACTAATTGCACCTTACTTTCAGAACCTGTAGAGCCATGGGCATTTCAGTTTCCCCAATTAAGAAAAAATAAACAAACAACAAAGCCTAACATCAACATTTTGCACTGGTTCAACATCCTCCTTTGAACTAGAAGGTTTAGCTATCCATTTTCTTTCCTCTTTCTCCCCCCCCCCCCCCAATCTATTGTCATTTGGCCAAAAATGAATCAATTTCTTTTAATCACTGGCATAGACAGAGTAATTATATATATTTAAAATTACTTCTTTGATTGGTAGCTAAGCTACTCTGATGCTGCAAGTCTCTGTTGGAGGTTAGTACCTGCTGTAAATGCGTGCTACAGATGAGGGCGAGATACCAAACTCTTTTACTGCTCTGACACCCGATGGGCTGAGACTCACTTGTGACATTAGGATTTTGTATGTAATGCAATATTTTTATTGCACATTTCCAAGCCACAAAACAATTTAGCCATAAAACTGTCATGATATGAAACCTGTATTTTTAAAATTGCTTTCTGCTACAACCATCACATCACATTACCAAAATGGAAAAACTATCAAGATTAAACTACGTTTTACTGTTTACTCGCTGCTAGTTGATTATTTCTCATTTTCCCCTTTATTTAGACAACAAAAGAATGCAGACACAGTCATGTTTATATCACACTAAATTTTAACATTATTCTGCATTCCTAGTTATTCAGAGAGACTAAAATCTTCCATATTTTTCCAGTTGTGAATAATCACCATCCATTTCTACATGCATAAAAAAATACATCCAAGGCTACTCTGCAGGTTTATTTAAATATTTAGTATGAAAGGCAAATCCAATCTTGCATTTAATTGCACAATAAAAAGTCTGATGGAATAGGGCTTTGAAGATCTCTGTTTACTTTCTATGACAATACAGCCAAGTAGGTGATTTTGCAGTGCTTCAGTCTCCCGTTTACACAGGAGAATCAGGTTTCTTTTCTCACCTTCCCTCTCATTTTACATTAAATGGTCCTGACTGGGTGCCTCCAGAATCAGTGTATTGTAAACATCTGAACAGGTATAAACACCTTTTCTGACATAAGCCTGACAGTGCTCCAAAAATTCTTGCATGAACAATTCTTCATAAAATGTATTCTGTAACTTCATTTCCCTAAAATCTACAGAGGAAACAAACTCTCACAAAATCCTAAGCAAACAGTTGTCAACTTAAGCACCACTTGCCTTTCTTTCATATTACCAGACTCTCTAGCTATCCTGTCGTGGACCCAATGTCAAACTAATACTGCAAATACCAGGATTTTAAGTAAAACAAGATTTTTCTATGCTTTTCATTTTGCCTTAATTTTCTGTACCTTCCAAGCTTGAAAGCTGATGTCTAAAATTGAAGGAGAATAAAGCTGTACTTGTGACATCTGTGAGATTGGTGATTTGTTTAAACCATTGTCATTGCAGAATAAAACAGCGATCCTGTGGTATATTAGCATTTATGAGCTAAAATTAGGAATTTCACTTTCACTGAAGAGAAAATAGTATTCCAGTATATGAAAAATATATAGAAATAGGAAACACTATATCATCTTTCTGTTGAGAAGCATAATAAAATTCTAGGACATCAAAGTGTTTGTACTGGACTGGTTGAAACCAAACATTCTGAATTACAATGCCAAATCAAGCATAACCATAATGAAAACGTGTAATAGTTAGATTTGTTCAATCCAGAAAAGATAAAAATGGTAAAGTGTGGTTTGGACAGAGAAGAACTCTGAAAGGTAACCAGGAAAATAAAATCAAATGAAGTATTATTCTAGTTTGTAAAGAATCTATTCCAGCAAGAAATTGAACCATGACTCATGAGTCCAAAAGCAGTTAAGGGACCTACTGAACTAAGAAAAATGGGCTTTATTTTCCTGGCAAGAGATCTCTCAGTTCTGCAAACAAGATAGTAGGAACAAAAGCTACATATACAAAAAGACTCTTTTTTAAACTTTACAGATTTCTTACTCAAGTACTGTCTGGACCAAACACTGCCTTTTTTTTTTTTTTTTTTGTAACTAACAGAAGCCAGAGATGCTCAAACCACAATCTCATTCTGTCACACTCCTTTGCTGTTACCTTTCACTTGCAGCAGCCCACACCTCCCAAGCACTGACATCTATCAGACAACAAATGAGTGGTAGAGCCCAACCTGTAAAGAGCAGCCACAGTGCTTTTAAGTAGTAAGACAAAGCAAATCTGTAAGTATGTAATCAGGCTGCATGAAGTTCTTTGATCTGAAATTCTGTTAGGTCAAACCATTCTACCCTTCTCCATCAGCTTCTTGCCTCTTTTGATTTACTCAGTGACAAACTTACTGTAAAAGAAAAAAAATTGCCAGGCTTTAGTGGGTACTAAGACCTTCTTCAACAAAACACTTTGCTACAGACACAGACCTATAGCCTATACTTAGCTGTCCTTTTTACTGAAGATCTCAAATGTTACAGAAAAATAACTGATAGAGAACTAGACCAGATCTTTCACATATATCCCCCAGTGTGAGAAATTGCTCCATCCCAAAGATGAAGGTGGCAAGCACACATGGGGACAGGGCTTCCTATGCACTCTTACTCCTATTCTCTGATGGCTTAGTAGTTGAAGTAACTTCCACACACAAGCAAAACCTCAACACAAAATGCTGGACCAGGGGCAGTGCAGTGAACTCCTTACTCATTGCTCTAAGTGTTTAAGGCTGCACAGCACCAGGTAAGATCTGACTCTGAACAATTTTTACACATACCAACAGGAAAGAAAGATGCCGCTCTTCCTTCAGAACTATAATCACGTTCCTGTTACAATTACAATTCTGACATTTTCTGTGTTAGTCAAACCCTTTCACAAGAAAGAAAAACACCATTGCTGTTTTAAAGGAAAAACAGTTTTTCACTCATTCAGACTTCTTGGCAGAGAGCAAATATGAAGATTTTAGCATGAAAGGTATCATTCTGAGAAAGTTTTAAACAAAAGAGAATACCAACTTGCCAATGAAAATGCCATCTTAACCTTACATACATTGGTACAGCAAGACTGTAATAAAATGATAATGTGGCTGCTGACTGAGGAGAGAAAGTAGATTGAGTCAGGTAGAACTGACATACATAACCAATCATTTATTTGCTATTCAATGATTTGCAAAAACACCAAAAGCATTATTTCCCCACATGAGAGAATTTTATCCCCACATAACAAATATCAAAAGGGAAATGCCAATACTACAAGTATTTAAAGCAACCTTCAGATTACATTTAAAAAGAATGAGATCAAGTGCTCATATGGCGTGTTTGTAAGAGCAAGAACCATGGAGATTTACTACTTACTTACAGATTGGATGTAGCACATTAACAACACTCACTCTTTTGGATCCAGAACTGTTGGCATGCCAATATTAATACGGCAAAACCCAGCAGGATATAGACATTGTCATTAACACTATTAGATATGCTACATGCACTAATAAAGAATTGTTCCTTTCTCCAAAGTAAAGCTGCCTTTGCTCACCATAGAGCTGTGTGACACAACTCCAAGTTTGGTTTTTTCAAGTCTTCCTTCTTCATATTAAAAGATTTCAATTCCTACTGCTTTGGGTCTGTATTTTATTGCACTTTTTTTTCTTCATAAGTTTTTTGGGGAGTTATGTTAGGTTTGTTTGGTTGATTGTTTCAATGAAATTAAGAATAACAGTTGATGCTGGACAGTAGCAAAGAACTTAACAGAAATAAGAAACAACATAATAAGGAAGTAGCAATTGCTGCTAATACAGGTTTCTGTTGTCAAAGATGACACTTCAAGAGAGCTTTAAAAAGACTTTCCTTGTTTGAAAAAGGACCCAAAATATACTTCTCAACAATATTTGTACAGTTTTGTAAGTGAAAGAAGAGTGTGCAGTGTCAGAGCCCTCCTGCAATTCTGCTTTAGCAAACACTCTCACTCCTCCAATCTCCCCTCCTGCAGCCAGGAATCCAGACTTGTATTGCAGCTGAACCCTCAGGAACTCCCATCACCACAGACCTTTTGCTGTAACCACACTCTTGATTATTTACAAAAAAAAAATTCCAATTGAAACAATAGTGTGCTTGCAGACCATGGGGAGCAGAGAAAAGTCAAACGCACTATGGTGGGTCAACCTGCTCTGAGGAGAAGGGAAATGCAGAGGAACCCAGGGACTGTGGCATGCAGGCAAAGTGCAGGCTCATGTCAACAGCAGCAGAGACCAGCACAGTCCCATTGAACTGCAACCATTTTTTTCTTCTGACTCAGAGGAACTTGAAACTGCTTTGTACTAAACCAAAGAAAGGCTTAACAGAAAGTTTTTAACTATTTCATAGTCACACAAGACAATTTCAAGCATGTTTGCTGTCCTGCCACCAGTTCAGAGGCCTCAGAGAGCTTGGGTAAGGGGAGGTTACCAATGGCATTTACTGGATGCTGTTTCCATGTGGGTGCCCCACTGACACAGCTCTACTCAGTGGTCAATGCTAGTTTTCTTTTCAGCTCTTGGTGAGAAGAGTCATGGTGTCTTTCCTGCTTTTCCCTGGATCTGAATAACCTTTTTCTGTGTACTCCTTTACTCATTTTTTCCCAAAGGCTCTTCCCCGTGGGTTTCCCTGACTAAAACATAATGCTCTAAAAATGTGGATAGAGTCCCTTCACAACAGGTAACATTCCAGTGCCCCTCTAGCCTTCACATCAGAGGAAAAGGACCTGAAACAAACATGAAACTTTTAGATTGCATCACTATTAAAAAAAAAGAAACCAAGACATTTCAGCTCAAGCAAAGCAGCAGAAAAATACTGTCTGAGAAGATACTTTAGAATATTTTATTAAGGACATAATCATCTCTCTATTTTTAAGTTACTTAAGGCACAAGTTTCCCTTGAAATTATTTAGCATATTTTCAAATTTTAATAGATTTAACAGGTTAGTATTATAAATGAGCAATAAAGAAATAAGAGTGAATAGTAAAGACAATGTTCCAAATCATGTAAGGAAAGAGTTTCTAAGACTTTAGATTGGTTTTCCAATAGTCAAAAAAACCAAACAGGCAAACAACGGTCTAGCTCAAGCTTGAGAAGCTTTTGGAAAAAAGATTAGCTGGCATTGCTGTCTGAAGAGAAGTCCTTCAAATGTCTTGTTTTAAGCTATGACACTGTAATGACTGTGGAGTCCTGTAAAAAGAGTAAAGTTGAAAACATAATTCTGTCCCTGCTCTGCAAGGTCTATACTGCAAAAATTCTAGAGAAATTTTTGTGACAACCAGAATCCAGGTTTAATTCTCTCCAGATGCTGACATTCATCCAAGATTTCCAGATTTCTGCTGAAAGCCATCAAGACAGACACCTTTGTATATTATCCACCTACCGGTTCAGCTGCTTAGAGCTTAAAACTGGTAGGGTCTGCATTCTTTAGTGTGAAGGACAAGACACACATTAATTACAGTCAGTGAAAAAAGATGTCTTCCAGGAAAATTCTAGAGCATCCAAAATTAACATCAGAATAAAGATTTGAAGAGAGATGGACACAAAGAAAACCCAACCAAAAGAGGCAAGAGATTTCTGGTCCTCTCAGCTCCATTCACAGACAGAAGACAGTGGTCAGCACCATGTGATAGCACAATGCTGGCTCAGGGATGAATCACCAGTTACCCCCAGGCTTCAAACCAACGTGAAGAGAAAGTTCATATACAGGCTGCTGGTTATAAACGCTTTTGCAAATGCAATTGTTTGATGCCAAAATCATTAATAAAATCCAAGTCACTGGGCCCTTAGGAAAAAAAAATACATAAAGCTGGGGTTCAGTATCACTTTATGACTATTTTATTTAACTTGCTTGACACGTGTATCTCTCTTCCATGGGCAGCAAGGGCTGAGACAGCAAGCAGCGCTGTTTTTCCACGTATTTTGCTTGACTATGGAAAAAAGATTTTTTCTTGTGTTTTCCGCTGGCAAAGAAAGGGAACTGAAAGCTACAGAAAAAGAAAATTCTCAGTCCATCAGTGCAAATGTAAAATCCAGCTTCCAAAAACTAGGAAGTAAAAGGTCAAAACTGGAACCTTAATTTTGAACATCACAATTTCACAATGACTGACTGAGGTAAAAGATTCAAACTCAAGTCCTCCTTACCTGGAGATGAGAGCCAGAGGGAGTGTGAAAAATCCACCTGAGCTTGTACTAAGATATGATGGTCTGAGGACTATTAAAACTATTGTTAATCATTCTTCTGCAGACAGACAGGATATAATAGGAAAGGAGGACTCTTCTGTGGTGGAAGGAATAAGGTTAAAAACTGAAATGTCTAAGCAATATGGGACAGAAAGAAGCAGGATACATTATCTTAGGCTTTGATCCTGTGCAGCTTCCCTCCACCCCTCATTCATCCATTCAGGCAAGCTGAAAAACACATTACTCTGCAAGATGCTCTGCTGAAAGTCCTTGTAAAAGAATAAGGAGAACAGGACTCATCCCTTTGTCGGAATGAACTACACTGTCTGAGGCAAACAATGTTCCTTTCCCTCCCCCCTTTCAGTACATGTACTTCACAGATTAATTAAACCTACTATGTCGAGAAAGAGAGACCAGGATGATACTACATGTATCAACAGCGGACCCTTGAATAATAAGGCATCCAAAGAACCTGTTTGAAATGTCCATATCCACGTCACAATTTTATCACCTGGACCCAAATAACTCATCAAGAATAGGACTATAGGGTTTGGTTGGCTGGATTGTTGAAATTTTCTTTTCAGTTGTGTAACATAAAAGTTAGCCAAGTGATCTCTAGTAACTGAAAAGACTGTCTTGACTAGCAAATTTTGTTTTTCAGCAGAATACTGCCATTATACCCTTCAAACAGAATAAAAATTCAAACAGAAAATTAAGGGTAGAAAGTAAGATTTTATCCTGCTGCTTGCCAAATTGAAGCAAATGCAATTAATCAAATGGCAATCACTAATATGAGTGAACTTGCCATGTAAAACGAAGATACAAAGGTATCATAAAATCTGCAGTCTGAACATTACCAGCTCTTACCTTTACACCCTGCTGCAAGGCATATTGGCATTGGGGCACCTTCACTGCAACAAGGACCACAGCTCAGCTTATGAAGTAATAATAACTGTTGTTTGCAATCAGCAAGTTGTTCTCGTAGTCAGAGAAATTATTTACTCATTCAAAGCTTTTCTTTCCTTTATTTTCACTGACTTACCAGCACCACTTTATAAACCTGCAATTGTCTACTGCATTGAACTCAAGGAAGTCAGTTGCTGGAAAGGCACAGACCATTACTTCTTTGTTTTCCATTAAAAGAAAATGAAATCAAACTGTGCTCATTCAAGTGTGTGGAATGGGAGAGTATAAAATTAAGGTAGAAAAGACTCCTCCTGCTCTTTATAGTCAGTGAGGTTCCTGATGCAGCTTTTTTATACTTATTATCTTTCAAATGAACTGTTGTTCTAAAGTTAGAGTTTAGGGCTTTTTTGGCTTTTTCTTAAATTTTATTTTCATTGTTAGATGCCCTGAAACTTCTAACACCAGTGCAACTCAACCCCTGTCTCCAACTACAACACCACATGGACAGAAAGCTGTCTTGTTTTCCCTTACAGGTTAACAGAAGTAAACTTGCTAAGACATATGCATAGGCACAGAATCTAGACACGTTGTCTGGTAATGGCTGCAGGAGTTGACATCTTGACTAATACTACAAAGGCAGTATTTGGCAGATTTAATCATGATACTAGACTCAAGGGGCAACAGAGGTGTGAGTAAAAGTAGTTGTGGCCATAGTTCATTCCATCAGTTGGGCTATGTCCAGCTGATACAGATGATCACAATCTTGACCTCAGTAGAAGGTTTTCATAGATCATGAAATCCTGCTGCCCTCTTCTTGCATAGAGAGAAATTCTAGGGGAAACAATGATATTAGTAACTCTTAAACAGAAGTTTCTCACTCTGATGTTTCTATTCCCAATTCACCTTATTAGCTTGGTATATCCTATTGCCATGTTCTTTGACAATATAAGGTACTGAGATGCTAAGTCACCCCACAGCTGTTGTTTGACCTGAAACAAACCTGGCATAGGAACAGGTGCTACAGTAGAGTCAAAGTCAAAATCATTTAGCCATTCTGCAGCCTCAGATCACCATACTAGGAATGCAGCCGTGAACTCACAAAAACATTCATCCCTTTTTGCACAGCTTAAAACTGCAAAATGTCTCAGAACATGCACAAAGTTGCTCTGCATATAAAGTCTGTTGAAAGCCACATAATGGAGAATGTGGCAGTAAGGATCTGATCCTACAATGTCCAGAGACGTTGGACCAATAAAGAGTTTGCACACACTCAGTGCAACAATTAATCCTGAAACTCATTGGTGTCTGCTCAAAGTGACAAATCCATCTGGTTGCCAGGAAAAGACACAGTGCTTCAGTGCAGCCGCACAGACAAGGAATCATCACTTAATGAAACAGAAAAAGCCTTAGACACTACACAGGAGAATGTTTTCATGGGAAGCTTGAGGCCATCCATACATATTCAAAAGGATCTGGATAATTTATTTGACCTGTGCCCCAGAATGCTGAAAGTTGCTTCTGGTCCATCATTTATGATACATAATCTCAACACATCTCTCCACTCTGCACAGTGACATAAAAGCATAATACACCCTACTCAAAGATTCTCTTTTTTCTAACAGTGTGAGAGGAAAAAACCCAGCAAGACAATTAAAAACTGGTAATGAAAATTCTATAGAAAGCTATAGTATAGGGCCCGGATCACAGTGCAACTTCAAATGTAGCATTAAAAGCAAGGAGAGAGATCTGAAGGAAATCTAAATATGAATAAATAAAACCAAGCACTCATAAAATCATAGAATTATTGAGGTTGGAAGAGAACTTGAAGATCATCAAATCCAACCACCAGCCCAGCACTACCACTGTAACTCCTAAACCACTGAACCATCACCCAGTGCGAGATCAAGATGCCTCTTCAACACCTGCAGGGATGGTGACCACGACCTTCCTGGGCAGCCTGTTCCAATGCCTGACCATCCTAACTGTGAATTTTTTTTCTAATACCTAATCTAAACCTCCCTTGTCTCAGCTTAAGGCCATTTCTTTTGGCCCTCTCACTGCAGGCACAGTAGAAGAGACCAGATCCCACCTCATTACACCCATTTTCCAGGTAGTTCTAGAGAGTGATGGGGTTCCCCCTGAGCCTCCTCTTCTGCAGACTGGACAAGCCCAGCTCCTTCAGCACTTCCTCATAAGATGCGTTCTCTAAACATTTCACAAGCCTTGCTGCCCTTCACTGGACATGCTCCAGCACCTCAGTGTCCTTTTTAAAGTGAAAGCCCCAAAACTCAACCCACTTACTTTTTGTAGACGAGGAAAGGATGCTGCTGTACCGTATCTTGACTCATTACTGTTTATATACTTACTCAAGGGTTAAAATTTTGCAGTGGCCTTCTTGACACAGGCTATTTTGGATAATGCAGCACGTTGGGAGACAAAGAAAATGCAGAGCTCCTGATGGGTGATGAGGTTTTAAAAAAAACCATGGAGGGAAGGCACAACAAAGAGACATGACTCAGCTCTAATATCTCCCAGCTCTGTTGCTGGTGCATGGAAGGAGTTAGAGTTAAGGACTGTGCAGTTAAGGAGTGCACTCTGTTAGCATCACAGACCATACCAGCAGGAGCAGGAGGGAAGGCTTCATCTCCAGGGAAAAGGTAAGTGCTGCCCAGCTCTGACACAGCAGCAGCTGCCTTCACCCAGCCACACGCTGCCAGCGCACAGAGCGCAGGGAATCGGAGCTCGGCAGGGCCACCTGGCAGGTACCAGCACTGTACACAGACACACAGCTGGTGACTGACGAGCAGCCACTGATCCCAAACACTCCGTGTTCAGTCATTCATCTTCTCTTGGTCTCTTCTGCTAAACAGCTTCAAGATCCACACACAGCCTTAGCCCAGGTTTGGCAGTCTGCTTCGCACCCGGAGCGAGGCACGCAGCACGTACAAGGCAGAGCAGCAGTTTGCAAGTGCTGATATACTTGGATACTAAAATTCCAGTTCCAGCACTTGATACTGACAGCACCTCTCTGAGAAGTTTGTATATTGATGCCTTCAAAATTGCTCTCTCTCTCACTTTTGCTTGCTCACCCTCCAGCCAGCTTTGGAATAAGGGGCACTCTTAACAGTAGTCTCAAAACCTAAGACTAATGAAAGCTAGGACCAAACATGAAGGAGAAGAGGAGATACATTCAGACCCACTTGTATCACTCAGCCACACACAGGAGACAGTCTGCACAAATAAGGGATGTCTTAAAGTGATCTAGTAACTTTAGTGTTATCAAGAAACGTAAGGAAATGTTGACGAGACTAAGCTAGCAAACATGACAAGAGAAAAATGCACTCCCTATGCACAGTTCATAGGAGGGAGATAAAGACTTGCACAATTGAAACTGGCACCTATTTATTCTTTCTTACTCATTGAATTCTCTACACTTGCACAATGCCTCTTTTGATGAAAGGCATGAAACTAAAACACAAAAATTTGATATATTTGGCAGCAATCCTTTGAAATACTTTATTCCTATTTAACACAAAAATGAGCCTCTAGTTTCTCTGGGAAGAGAAACCAGAACTTATGCTTTTATGTCTTCTCTCCAACCATCCTCTAGCATGAGTAGCTACATGTAGCCCATAACAAACGTTATGAAACATGATGAAACACCAGAAATGTAAGGGAACAAAAGCAACAATCCACAGTTTTCCTCACAAAAGGATGTATTCTCCCCTTCTATCTTCCATGACAAGCAAGTAAACATTTCAACACTTAAAACTCTCTTTCTACACCAAGCCGCTGAGTCAAGTAACCATGAGCAGTGTATACACATAACCCAGTACAATGCTAAAATAAACTTCCATCATGAACTGAAACCAAACAACTAAAATACGCTAATTTTAAAAAAGGCATTTTATGTAAATCCAGTATACATAAAATTGGATGCAATAGTGTGCAGTAACATGAACAAAAAAGCCTCCTGAATCATGAAAAATAAAGTAACATACTTCAGAAGTGTTGCATGATCTCTGATGGTATTTTCTGATGATGTTGAGCAAAGAGCTACTTTACATTTCAGAGAAAAGAAGCTATGTTCATTAATAAAGCTTCGGGAAACTGATTCCTCCATCACTTCCTTTTGTTAGAATTGCTGTAGTTATTAATTGTTTATTGCAGACTGTTTCTCCAAAGAAGCCAATACCCGTTACTGAATGCTGGAAAAATGTGCCTATGTCAGGGCTTGCAGAAGTTTTCAGGCAGTGTGACAATTGGCAACCTTATTAAAATGTTTACAAACAGCCTGAAAGAAGTTAAGAAAGGCCTATACAAGTCCTTCAAAATCAACTAAGGGAGTTTTCTGTTTCTTTTTTCTTTTCCTGAATTAAATAAAAACATTGGATGTTTTCTATTAAAAAAAACCCTGAATTTATTCAGAATACAGATTTTGATTATTATCAGAAGACAGTGATTGAGCAATCAGTAGAATATCTGACACAACTATCATAACTGACAACAGTTATACTAACAAATTGTTGCTTGTGCACAAGAGTATTTGTGAGCACTTCCCTGCTCTCCATCTTATTACTATTTTTTTGTTTGTTTTTATTCTAGAATTTCCACTAAGTTTGATCCCACAGAGTAGGTGTAGCAGAGGAGGTCGAGCCCACAGCCCCTGGCACTGTACAGGAAAGCTCCCTACTGTCTCAAGTGCTTCATCTCAACACTAAGAGAAGCCAAAGGAGCATGAGTATAAATGGACCGTAGCAATTTATAGGCTGTATTAATAATTAAATGCTGGGAGTGCTATTAGCACCTTCACTACATCTCCACCCACAGGTTCTTCAATCACCCAATATCACAGGACTTGTATTTTGAGGTATTTGTTCTCAGTGCTTTGAGGCACAAAACGTCCTGCAGTGCTACAGTCCTTATTTCTTCAGTGTGGTGAACTTCATTTTGTGTTGCTGTTAAGGTTTTGGGTTTAGTGTTTTTTTAAAAAGAATAATCTTTCTATCCAGCCAGACATGCAGGTAAGAGGAGAGCTCACAATTCTCTGTGAAAGGAAATAACAGACATGAGCAAACAATGCCTCTGCAGAAAGGGGAATCAAGCTAAGAGAGATTTGCAGTCCTGACCCTCCAGAGTAAAACTGGCAATAGCCCATTTGACAAGAAAAATCCATGGCTCCAGAGGGTTGGAAAGTGGTTCAGACTAACATATTTCATTTCTTTCAAGGCTACTTGTGACTACTTCCCAAACAAGAAAATCACCAGCTTAATTAGGCTTCCCCAGCAATCTCAAGAAATGGAGCTATCCATTCTCCACCTACCCTCTGCAGCAGACACTTAAAGCACTTTCTGCAAGTCTGACAATGAAGGTGTTTGGCTTTGCAAGGCTCACAACACAGCAAGGAGCCATCTGTAGCCAGGGAAGACACGGGGCAGAGTCTGATTAGCAATTCTGTGCAGGTTTTCTGTCTCCTATCACTGCTCTCCCCTCCCCCTTCATGTCCCCTAGGGAGACCAGTTCCATATTCAAAGCAGCCTGGGGTCTTCAAGCAGAGAAATGTGCTTGATTTGTACGTGGCATTAAAGCAGGGAAAGAACTCCAAAATTACAGCAGCTGCATCCAGCCCTTGAGACGGCCCAGCACCGATAAGGGATTCAGAGGGTCGCATAATTCATTTCACCTGCAGCAGTAGCATCAGGGGAGGTTAAATATGTCACTCCATCACAGTGAGGCAATGGGCTGGGGGAAGCCTTCATCATTCATCCTGTCAGCTCTACACCTCCCTTCACCTTGCATCAGCAGGGGGAGATGGAGAAGATTTTCCATAAGCATATGAACAACCCAGTGGGGGACACAATGACCTTATGAGTCTCCCCCCCTTCCAATTTGTGAATTAATTGTCAGCACCTGCCCTGCTCTACCAGCTCCCCTCCCTGCACTCTTTCTCCCACTACCAAGGGCCTGATCCTGCAAGACTAACTCCAGCATGTGACCTCAGTGCCCTCCTGGGACTACACGTGCAAATGACATCACAGAAAGGTCAGAGCTGCAGAACAAGATGTCTTGTCCAAATACAAACAAACATATTTACATGGCATAAGAAATTTGTTCCAGAACATGTGTCTCTCTCTTCTTTGGCCTTTCTTGGTGCCAATGGTACTTTTTCCTTATTTTTACTGTTGATGAAACATTTTGTTGTTTCTTAGCAATCTGAAAGCCTGATTTCACATGAAAAATTTTCTTAGCACATCTTCTCCAGAGTCATATTTTCACCTAGCCTAACACTACTCTTCTCTTTGCTGCATTATTTGCTAGAATTCAGCTGTGACCACTTTAGGAGAGTGCCTGTCTTCATGCACTGCACAAGCTCATGCAGATTTGCACTCATGTACAATAAAAAACAACTTGCCTTTGACAGGGTCTTTGGGACCCCACCTCAGGATTTGCTCTTGAGAATTCAGCTTTTGAGGTATTTCTGTGACACGTCAGCTGTGCATAATCATCATGCAATAAAAGCAGAAATTATTTAAAAAAAAAGAAAAAGAAGTCTGCTGAGAAGATACAATGTCTTAAACCCTGCCATTACAAGGGAATCTTTTGATACATAATACAGATCAACTTCATTCAAAAAAGAAAAAGGTGTTAAAGTGTACAACATTAATTTCTTAAATGGCAGAATGATGGAAGGACTGATAAGAATACACAAGCATTTAGATATTGCAATTTCTGGTATAGCTAAGAACATAGAAAAGCAGCAAATTTTTTGAAAGCAGTTAGAAATGAAGAGGGATTTTTTTGTTTTGAATGCATAATTCAAGCATAGCAAAACCAGAGAGAGTCAACTGAAGTAAGTGCAAAATTAAATCCTATTAACATTCAAAGGTTAAACAACAGTAAGCATGCAAGTCTTAAACATTTTTTCCTTTTTGTCCTATTCTGAACATAAAGCACTTTATAAACAAAAAATATTAAAAGATGTGCTAAACCAATTTCTGTACCTACAGTTTGAATCTTCCATCATGCAAAATGAAGAGCTTGTTCTCTTTCACTCTTGAAACTACACTCTTAAGGAAAGAACTGGTCCCATTAGCCTTCTGCAGAAAAATTCAGCAGATGGCATTTTTTGATGTCTTGACTAAGATAAAATACAGTCGCAATTGGTGCTTTTGTATTTCAAATACATATATATAAATGTTTCAAGAAGCTGTTTTTCATGCCTTAAGGCTAAATCTTTGAATGCTTTCTACTGTATTTTCTCCCCTCGCTCGAGCTGCTCAAATCTGTAGCTATCTTCTGCTCTGACACTTGTACTACTCCAAACACTAAAGACATCTGAAGGATAAAGAGATGCTTCATAACCAAATGCATACTGGGAAAAAGGTTTTTGTTTCTTCCAGTTACCTGCAGCTCATGCACACATATCCATAAACAAAACAAAACATCAGCAGGTGAGTAATTCAAAGCATCCTTTACTTCCCCACATGGTTTTCACAAAGACTACAGAGCAGTAGCACCCTGAGCCCCAGAACCAGTAAGTTATATTTAAACCAGACACAAGCAGAGGGAAGAATGAAGTGCCTACCTATTTTATTCTCCAGAAACTATTTCAGCTGAACTGGTGCTTATTTATGACATCAGCTGTGCTCATACAGCATCTATGAGTCACTGCTGGGAGTCATTTGCTGTGGGATTTCCACAAGGTCAGAACGGAAAATGAGCTCACATTTGTTTCATGGCATATATACCATTAGAGGGTCCACAGTAGCAAGCAGTGATTTTAGCTGTATTATCAAAAATATTTCACAACATGGGACGATTTTCACTCTTTCAGGAAAGCTTAAATTCCATTCCAGAAGCAGAAGTGGCAGCTGAGGACTCTGCTGTGTCCAGCCCAGCAGAGTCACTGACCAGTGGGTCCCTGCAGACAGCATTCCAGCATCACCTGTACCCACACCCTTGAAGCAACATTCTTGCCTATATATTCTACATTGCCAAGGGCTTTGCACTATCACAGACCAGACTTCAAAAAGGTTGTAGGCTAATTCACATGAGTGAATTCATAGGATTATATTAAAAAAAAAAAGACTTACACCTTTTAAGATTCTAAGTTGCAACAGGAAAATCACAGTCCAGGAAACCTTTTTGAATGGTGAGACCGGGTAAATACTGGAAAGGCCACAGAATCTCCACATTTGGGAGGTCTTTCAGAACATGCCAGAGGTGGTGTGGATAAAGGATTCAACAGGTAATTCTTGAGGTTCCTATCAAGAAAACTCTAGCACCTGACCTCTGCAAGGTCTGTGATGGCGAGCAGTAAAATGGATGGGTTGGAAGCTCTGAGCAGTGACCAAATACAATATCCTTGACCTCTATTTGCACTTTGAGGATCTCTTTCACATGCACTGAAGTTTAAGACATTTAGAATTTCACTGATTTCATTCTGATTCAAATGGAATAGCACAATTGTAACCAACCGAATCCAGAGTAGCTGATGAGCTACTAATACAGCACACACATCAGGGAATCAAGCCTTTGGTTTCCATTACCTCCTGGCAGTGCTGAACCATGTAATTTCTTGGAGCAGAGCATGCACTGCTAGTGCTGTCTTACAGCCTCCCCTCTACTGCAAGGACTGACTTTATTCTCCACCAAGCAACTCAAATGACACTGTTTTCACACCCCACAAGTATCCTCTTGACAAACTGGAAAAATTCCAAAGAAAAATATGTAAAAAAATATGTAAAAAAATATGTAACTATCACTACAGTTTAATCAGGATTCCAAAAGATTACATTCATATCGACATTCCTGAGGATTCCTGAAAATCCCAGGGTAAAACTGTGAAGTAGTAGCAGTAGCTGTCATTTATATCATTAGGTTCAAGCCTCCTAAATGGGAAGAGGCCCTCCCAATGCAAGCAGTTGAAAAGGAGAAACCACTAACTTCAAAACTTCAGAACTGAATCACAAAACAAATTAAAGACTTGGATAGAGACTGGGAGGAAAGATGAAAATAAGGATGAGGTTATCTGGATCGGCTAATCACAATCAGCTGGATGCTTTATCTTCCACAAGGAGCATGAATAAATAAACACCATTAGCAATCCCTAGTATGCTGCTAAACCGGGCCATCATTAGCAAGCTGATTGCTTCCAGACACTGAACAGGAGTCACTCCTAAGGATGTCTTAAAGAAGGGGAGATGATGTCAGGCACATAAAGGACATCGTGCCACAGGTAGGGAAGACAGAGATAAATACAGTGATGGCTGGAGAGAGGGGGGAGAGGGAGTGAGAAGACAAAAGAATACAAAAGACAAGCTAATGGGCTTTGATGGTGAGAACCAGAAGTTTGAATTTGGTATGGTAAAAGAGTAGAATAACCAGAAGAATCAAAGAGACTGTTACATGATTAGAGTTAGAAGCAATGAAGAGTATTTTAGCACAAATGGACCAAATTCGAAGTGACAGAAATGTTTAGAGAGACCAGTGAGGAAGGCTTCTGTGATTATCAAGAGGTGAAGAAGAAAACAGACCTATAACTTTGCCAGTGCCAGCAGATACTCAGAGTTAAGTTCGGAGCGGAAAGAACTATTCCTCAGAGTTTAGCTATCTGGATTTGCCTAATTATGTTCTTCAACGACAAACACTGGGCATTTTAAAGAAGTTCCCTATATTAGGATTTCCTCACCATCTTAAGAAGCCTTAAGAAAAGCAAAACTTTAAAGCTAAAATTGCTGGTAGGCAGATTATGGGATAGTTATCTACTTCAGGGACATTGTCTTTGCCTACTTTCTTCCTATAAAAATCTGCAAAATCAATTAACAAACTTACATGTGAAGAACGGTTTAGAATAGTTGTACATAAAGGTGATGTGAGAAACCACATGCCTTTTACTCAAGCCTGTGATCTTTCAACTACATTAAATCCTGTCTTGTTTTTATGTGATAGAACACGAACAACAGCTAGAACTAGCAAACAAACATTCCCTCTTGGTATATGAATTTGCCAAGAAAACAGTTCTATTAGTACCCAACCCAGTAAGTGTGCAAAAATCACAAGAACTGCAATGCTGAATTTTGCAAGAATAGGCAGGTAGGACACCTCAGATATCCCTAAGAGGGATAATCTCTCAAGAAAGATTATTACAAGAGTGCATCCAGAGCAATCTGTCTATTTCTGATTGCCTCTCCTGTTCTGATAGCACCTTGATTAGTTCTTTATTTTAAAACATACTACACCTATCTTATCAGATGCTGTAAAATTTCCGGGGGTAAAAACCCCGGTATTTCTAAAGGCATGGAATAGTTTTAAGTCATTTGGTTATATCCACTAGAAGAACTTCCCTTATGCTAAGATTTGAAATGCAAATCACTGCCTCCTGACTTTGTAACTCCTTAATCTGTTACCTTGGCTAAATGATTCTCACTTGGGAGAGTTTGTCAATCACTAAATTAAAATCTCCTTCAACAGAGACACCACTCCTTCTCCCAGTCCAACCCCTGAAAGCAAAGCAACAAAACAGAAAGACAAAAACTCTGAGGGTGATCAGTATGAGTTTTGATCTTTTCTCTCTCAGAAGCACTGAGTGTTTGACGAATTTGATGAAGTGAGGCAAACTTGCTGTTAACAGCTCAGTGATTTTAAGTGTCTTGTCTGGTATGGGTCTGAGACTGCTGGATAGCATCTCTTATTTGTTTTTAAAACCCTCTTTTTATTCCTTCTGAAACTCATCTCTGAATGTCATGCTCACAATCATCTATGTATCCAACCATAACCATGAACCTTTAGTGCTGAGTGCTTGTTCAGTCTCCTTTACCACTGCTGATGGGATAGCATTTAACCAAAATAGCAAAAATATCAACACATATGGAGAGGGATTCCAGCAATAAAGCAGCCAGCTCACCTGTACAACGACAGGCATTTAGAGCCTGTGAACATATTTTTGCACTTCTCCAGAAGAAAAGCAAATGCAAATTACTGGACAGTCATCAGCCAACTATGGTTCCATTCTCATCAGGAGAACTTTTCATTATTACCATTCTCACCTAGCTATGTACAGACACATTCACAGGAAGACAAAGCCCCCACCCTCTTTTACAGTAAAGAAAATTAGAGACCCAGCATGAAATTATCAGCTTCAGGCTGCAGAGCCACAACAGGAGGTTTTTCAGTGTCTCAAGTTTTAAGCAGTATCTGATGGAGAAAAGAATTAAGCTCCTCATGCTGTGGGAAGCAGCAGGCTGCTCAAAGAAACTGGGAGATGGTGCCCAGACTCAGACAGCCCAGTCTACATTGCCATCAGACAGGAGAACACAACTACAGCACAGGAGTGTGGTCAGTGTGACTTCACTGCTCCCAACAGTCAAACCAGATGGATTAAAGCGAGCTTGGTTAAGCCTGCCTGCATTTTAAAAAGATGGCAGAGACAGAAGGAAAGAGGCTAGAGGACAGGACTGAATAAATTTGATTGTAATACACATTATAGTTCAACAGCATCAGAATAGAACGGATAAGCTGTGGCAACACAGCAAACTCATGAATAAACCTGGAACAATGTACCAGCTGTTAATGTGAAGAAAAAAAAAGTTATTCATTTTGACAGAGAAATAGAGGAGACTAGTCTTCGTTTTTCATACTTGAAGAAGAGATAAAAGCAGAGCTTTGCAATGTGATTATTTACATCTCCATATAGGAGTGTTTACTGCCACCAACCACACATATAAAGGGGTAGAAAGTTTGCAATAAGAAGGGCAGAAAGGAGAGTCGATGGTAAAATTTCTGCTATGTATCTTTCTATCCTGTACAGCAATACTAGACTTCCATCTGGTACTAGTTCCTACCCTAAAGATTAACAACTAGATTCTGTTAACTCGGCTAAACGTTGTACTGCCTGTACTGCTGTGACCTTCACCAACACAGACTGTCAGAGCATGGGTGAGAACCACAGTTCCCTCCTAGTCTGGTCAAAGAGTAGGACAAAGCTGGGTCTCATCCTCTGCACACAGGGTCTATAGATGTACACTGCACCGTTGAAGAACGTGGCCCTAAATCCACTGCCCTCACAGTTCTTGAAAGTGCAACAGACACTGCTCTCGGTCTCCTTCTGGTGACTGGCACCCTGTGTCTACAGTCTACAAGGTAAGGACTCCAAAGCACCAGAAAAAATGCCTTTTCAGAAAGGGCTGTTGGAGCAGGGCAGCCCATCACAAGTCCATCTAAATCTGTGAAATAAAACAATCAAAGAAAATACCATATGTTATTGTACCACTAAAAGTAAAAAGTACCCCTCAGCTTCCATATACAAGGAAATGAGCATTTTACTCAACTGTCAGTCCCCCTTGTAGTGCCAGAAGTGATTATCACTTTTTCCCTCCATCATATGATCCTTAACAGAGCTTGTGGATTCTCATGGCAATGCAGGCCATCATGAAAAGACTGAACCTGACAGAAAGTCCTCTAAACCAGCACAGTATTGGACAGACTGTTGGTATTTCACCCTGAGCTGCTACAGCAGCCCCAAAAATGTACTGCAGCACATAGCCCTCCACAAACAGGACTTTGCTTAGACAGATTAATGTATTTCAACTCTAGTTTCCCTGAAACAATGTCTGATTTGCATGACAACTCCCAAATTCAAAATACCAAAAGCCATTTTTAGAGAGCACAAAAGCAATGACATCTGAAGAGGTTATTCAGTACCATTTTGCTACACGGCAAATTCTAGTCACAAAGATTTTAATTCTTTTCTCATGCCTATTGCCAGAAAACTACAGCCCAATTGAGTGCTTGTGATCAAATAGATGTATACCTGACTCAAAACTAAAAGATGTCACACAAGAACCATCAATGTCAGAAGGTACAAAACCTGGGCTTAACATTCTGATAGAGCAGTTAAAAATATTTATCTATTACTGTCCCTCATGCACCCAAGAGTGAATCTATTCTACGTGTAGTTCTCTGAAAAACTCTTCCTTTTTATATATGTCAGCAATTTCACTTACAGCAGAGGCCTTCTAAATCTGAGTTTAATGTAATATGTTCTAAGAGTATTTGAAATACAAGTATTGGAGATGTCTTGACTGTGTTTCACATCATTAGAAGCAACAGCTTCCAAAATTAAGTGAAATCTTCAGAAATATCCCAACTACCTTATTCCAGCACCTTTATATGTTTTTGGAAATCTATATAACTTCTTTACAACCCTGACACAGGAGCAGGTTACAGTGTCAGTGCTGGACATCTGAATTTACTTTGGAGGAGGACTACAGGAGCTAGAGCTTAAAACTGCTTGAGCATTGAAGTGAAAGAGTTTTCCTTGTTCTTAGTAATGGGAAAGGGTGGCAGATGTCACAAAGTAACTGCAAAAATAATTCCTTTCTTATAGGC
The DNA here is from genome assembly GCA_013400175.1 of Phainopepla nitens. NCBI lineage: Eukaryota > Metazoa > Chordata > Aves > Passeriformes > Bombycillidae > Phainopepla > Phainopepla nitens. The sequence goes on along the minus strand of VXBQ01000656.1, from coordinate 227,680 downwards.
TGCAGGGATCTACTGATGTTCCTAACTGACAAAGCTCTCCTGACTAAAACACAGACCCATGGAAGATGGTTTCTGTCTTCTCTACACAAATCAGAACAGACAAAAAGTAGTTTGAAGGATTTTAACTGTTTTCTAAAGTGTTATTCTGAATTGCATTTCAGCTCCATTCACATCTACTTCAAAACTCTTGCTTATTTTTCTTCTATCTCCTCCTTCCCTTTCCCAAAGCCCCAGGAAACACAAAATTAAGAGTAATAAAATATCAATACCTATTAACCAAAGCAAAAAAAAAAGTTCTTTTTGTCTGGGATTTTGATGAACTGAAGCCTTCTAGGACCTTCACTTTGAAGTTTTCAGAAACATCAAAAGATCAGGCTTGTTATCAACATCATTAGTGTGGCTTGAAGATGTTTAATACTCCAACACATACAGAAAATGCAGCACACAATCCCCCAATGGCCTTTGCCTTGTTTTTATTCCTTTTTTTAATTTTGTTTTCAAATCTGATTTGCATTTCTCATTCCAAGCAATTTGCCTCTCTCCCACCCTGCCCCATTCTCTCATTAATTCACCAGAAGAGCTTTCTAGTGCTGACCTATTCCCCCTTCCTGAAGGGAATTGTATAAAGCCCTTTCTACCCTACCATAACATAACACACAGCATAGAATAGATTCATAGAATCACAGAATGGTTCGGCTTGCAAGGCACCACAAAGATCATTTAGTTCCAACCACTCCTGCCTTTCACTAGACCAGCCTCTCCCACCAGATATCTCGGCAGCTACTACATACATTGTAACAGAGCCTGAATTGTTCTTTCACAGCAAAGCCTCTTGCTTTGGCTCTTTCAGGGCTTCATATTTCTCCTCAAGTAAGCATCTGAGTACTGGGGTTTTTTTTCTGAAATTGCCACTTTACTTGAGCAGGCAGCACCTTATGCACAAATGCTTGGAGAGAGGTCCAATGATAACACCCAAACTGTATGTAATTTAATTTTAAGCACTGGCATCAGACTAAGCTTGGAGTTTGATGATTAGTTATTTTTGTCCACCCTATTAAGTATAAGAAACACACAATATTCTTTGCAGACTGGTCAAGCAGAGATATTTATTCCAACACTATCAGGCTTCTTTCATTGCAAACAACATCATTAGAAAAATATAACTGCATGAAAGGACCTACCAGTAAGGCTAACGCTGCTCTGCTGTCCTTAATTAGACAGTCTCATATAATCTTCTGAAAGAATTGATGCCTTCTATACCCCTTTGCCATGAGCAACCTGCTTCATGTGATTCTCTTCTGTAGGCCCATCAACATCTATTTGGCTACAACAGGCACATTTGTTTAAAGCTATAACTGCTTAGAGGAGAAAACAGAACAGGTCACCACACACCATGTTACCCCATAAGCCCCAGCAGGTATGCTGAGCGTACCAGCACTGCAAACACACCATGCATTGCCTACATCAATGCAACTTGGTGATAACAAAAACAGAACCCCTAAAATATCTGACAACTGAATGCTTTCTTTTCCATCTTTTGTTATAGAAACCTTGGTTTGAAATTTGCCATGGAAAATAATTCAGTTTCATCTCACCTTACAGACTGGAAGGTGTGGTCAAACCACAGATGATTTAGCTTGGAAGAGACTTTTAAAGGTCATCTACTCCAATTCCCCCTTGGGGATATAGATATAAATATAGATATAGATATTATAGAAATATTGGTATTTCTTTCCCATAGAAGCACTATATACCTCAGTGTGAGGTACCTCAGTACCTTGTTATTGCTACAGAGCAGAAAGGCTCTGTAGCAGATGGGACAACCAGGAGGTATTCTGCAGGTCCAGGAGGCAGTACTCATTTGAAAGAAGAGCAAATTGAGGAATTTGCACAGTATTTACCTGCAGTTCTGTATGCTGGACCTTGCAAGGACCAACATGAAATATTTTTCACTTGGAATTAATCCTCAAACAACAAAATTCAACCATGATCCTTTAAAATATACAAAAGGAAAGATGTATGGGACAGAATTTTTATTAAGTGTTTAGAGAAAACATTACTGCAGAATCCATCTCTGTCACATGCCTTTAATAGCAGAGCAGCCATGACAGGTAGCCTGCAGAATCACTGTATTGTTCCAGGTGTAGCTCTCTGATATAAATGATCACTTCCTAATGTGTCTGCACTCTGCCCTTTAAGGACCATGCTCCTCCTACTTTTTGATACACACAGTTTAATAGCACATTGCCCAGCCTTGCTGAAGCACTGGAAGACTGCCATTCCTCACATGCTGCACAGATACTTTTGGCTGAGAGAGCAAGCAGCAACACTGCTCTGCTACTAAACAGGAAGGGCCAATTCCAGAGAATTTTTAGGCTGAGGTATGCTGGCTGTTGATCTCTGTGGAGTCATGTGCCTGTATCCTGGAATCTGGGACAGAGCCTTGGTACACAACAGTCTCACGAGCAATGCTGAGACATACTTCTCCAGCCCAATTCCAAAGTATTGGAAGGGGCTGGACAATTGACTTGACTGTCTGTGATCGTGGTCAGGAACATACATACCCAAGCTACAGTAAAATGACTTTATAACAGCAACATGGCAACGTCACTAGGCACAGGACACTCGACTTGAGATCTAAGCTTTATTCACACTTGTGTCCATGGCCTGCTGCATCATGTTTGCAATTCACTTCACCTCCCCAGTCTAAATCAGTTCTCCTGTCTGCAGAATGGAATTAACACTATTTGCTTTACTGAATGCTCTGAGATCTACCTCTTACAGCTGCTACATAAAAGCACTACTATTAAAGTCATTGTTCTGACTATATTTAGGAACTCTCTGTGTGAAGGGCTGAAGCACATTTCTAATGTCAGCAGGATATTAGAAGACCCCTTGTCTCACTGGAACAGCTTTAATGAGCTGGAAGTAGCTCAGTATATGTTTCTGCTGCCACAGTGCTTCATAGCTTGTCCATGTATGAAACAGTCTTGGAATATTTACCTTTTTTTCTCTGAACCCTCTTGGCTTCAAAGATACAAAGGCTATTCATGTGATTGGCAACGTGCCAGTATGAAAATCTGGGCAGCCTAACAACTTACTACAAGACATGTGAAGATAAGGTGGCAGAGAGACAATAGGAGGCAAATTAAATTCCATCTATCTGAGAAATGGAAATTAAAGAATTAAGGTTTTGTTCCATAACCTCTTTCCAGATCAAAGATTACAGGGACACTCAGAAGGCATAGGTTCCTATTTCATTCTTCACTACTGGTTGTTATAACTTGAGGAAAAGATTAAGCAGTAAGAATAGCTAAGAATGCTACTATAATATTCTGAATTTTGCACTATGTTAAAGAAATTGTTTAAAATGGCAATGGCTAGCGAGGCCTGGTATAAAAAGAGAAGACTTCTGTGACTGTGTCCTATTTCCATTACTGAAAGAAAAGACACTTTCCCGTTTCTGTGCTTCTATCTCCACCACCTAACCAGAGATGTATGAATCCATCCCCAAGCAGGATAAATGACTGGTGCTGTGTCAACAGCCCCTAACCATGAGGGAGAAACAGGTACCAGCAGGGAGAGAGGGGCACAAGACATAATTAGCAGCTTCCTCCTCTGAGTGCATCCACAGTGGAAATGTTTACTTACAAGACTCAGAAATGAAACAACAAATCTTTTATTAGTATTCAAAGCCATGTGAAATCCCAAGAAGACTTTGCAAAGCCTGGCAGTACTAAGTAAGCAACCATCTGCATTTGCACCAGGAACATGGCACACAGACGTGACGGGGGAAAGAAATGGGATCCTTTCTGCAGGAGGAAAGAGCTTGCAGAGGGAAGAAAAGGAATACAGGGCATGTGTTCCTGGTGAGATGCTTGCAAAGACCAATTCAAAGGCAGCATGACCACAGGTTACCTTCCTCTAAAAGAAATATTAAGAGCATTCTTGAACCTAAACAAAATCCATCCTTCCAGGCTGTTCAAACAGAGGGGAAGCACAAAAATGGTGCCAAAATAAACACACGAATGAAATGGAAATTACCTTGAGGAAAGCTTACTGAAAAACACAGACAAGAGATAAGTGGTAGAGGCAAAACCACCAACTTCAGAGAAATTACACCAGCTTAGACCACCTGTGACAAACACCTGGGTGTAGAGAGAATGCATAATTAGACTGCAGAAGACTAAAAGCATATTTTACAGAGTGAGGGAAAGCACAAGGTTACAGAAGGGAATTTTTTGAATAATACTTTTTCCACCAAGGCCTCTCTAGTTTAGTCACTCTTACCTTCAGGAATTAAGCTTTCTAGTCTTGCATTTGAAAAATGGAGAATGTATTATCTTTATAAAACTCCTCAAAAACTATAGAGAAACATGTTACTATAAGTATGAAGAATTATTATTGTTGCTATTACTGAGGATGCTGTGAACTCCCCCATTGAGCTGCTACCAAAACTGATCCTGTTCTTGACTTCATTTAAGACCTTGTGCTTAAGCTTTCAACTCTAGCTATTTTTAGAAAACATGTGAGACAGTATCTGCAACCTAAGAAGAACCACAATTATTCTACAATTTCTAGGAAAACAGTTAAGGAACTGTTAATCATAGCAACAACCTTTTGAAGATATGCAAGCTATGGACCTGCATCACCCATAAAATCCTGTTACTGTGTCACAGTGCAACACTGTCAGAATTAGTGGATTCACACAAGCATTAATAGGATTAACATACTAGTTTATCAGCCACTACACATACAATTCCCCAGACAACAACATATTCCCATCACTGGGATGTAGCATGGCACCTCTTTAACTGTGCCACAACACAACACAGTCATTTAAAAACTGGCATCAAAGGCTCCTATATGCAGGAAGCTCTGAGGGAGAGAGTCTGACAAGGCAAAACAGGCTCTCTTTGGACACTGAAGTTCATAACTCAACAGTAAAGTTACACTACCTTTTGATGCCCATGAACAGACAGGGCCTTGGCTCAACCTGTCATTTAAAGTTCTGTGGCTCCTGTACCAGATCGTCACACTGAATCTGTGTAAAGTGCTGCCTTCTGAATCAGTAGCGTCACTCCCAAAGCACAGTTTTCTTCGATGATGGATATTCTAAGCCACTGCTGCCCTCAACCAACCTCACTTCATATACAAATTTTAAAATGTGAGGCTGTCTGCTCTCTTAAAAACAACCACAAAATTTTAAACACTATGACACTACCAGAATCCAAAGCCATCCTGCCACAGATGTCATTCAAGGACCACTGCCAACAAAGGGAGGACTCCTACACTGTTCAAAGGGCTTCATACAAGTGAACTACAGCTAATAGTGAAACCAGGGTCCCTTTTCTTATACATAACCAACACTACCACGGTGCACAGGACAGACTGTAAGCTTGGTTTCACCTCTGTCATAAACTCTGACTTCTCCTCCCTCTCCACACTAGGCAGAGAGCTCTCTTCCACTCATTGCTGTGTCCTTGCATCCAGTAGCTCTCTCCGTAAGCTCTATCAAAAGGCATTTACTTTGGAAAGACAGGGATGAGTTGGTGGGGCAGTTAAGCAGAGAAAAGGTTAACAGTAAGGACAGAAAGAAGTGAGAGAAAGAGACAACAGTGTTATCTGATGAAAGCCAAGGAGAAAAATGCTAAACTGGGGTGTGGGGGAGAAAGAAATCATGAGACAATGAGATATCAATGAATAAGGGAGTGAGAGCATGGCAAGAACTGAGCTGGTAAGCAGAGGAAGAAGAGAGCTAACATTACTACTCCAGATTTCCTCACCTTTGACATCCAACTACCGAAAAAGAATCCAAAGCTGCTTCCCAGGAGTTCATTACTAACCCTACCTGTGTAAGCAATCTACATGCACTAATCCCATTTCTATAACTTAAATTATTTCTTTTGAACAAACCCAAGAAAAGTACTTATTGGGTTATACTGACCACTATATTCCTGACCCAGTAGTTTGCATAAATAGTCTATAAAAAGAATATAAAAAAATTCAGCTTCATGAACACCACATCCAACTCTTTCCTAATCCAGAAAGGTATGGTACAAATCTATCAATTTTGTCAGCTGAAAACTGGCAGAACTGCAAACTCTTAGTGCTTAGGATGGTAGAGGAAACTGACACACTGTTCCAGGGTTATGACAGAAAACCAAATACCAGCATAAAGAGTAGCTGCTCTGGGTTGGGATTCCAGATTACAGAGGATGCTCATGTGGCATTATTGCTCAACTACCCAAAAGACAGCAGAGAGAAATTGGTGGGTATTTTGACTCTGAATGCCTTGTTACTGATTTTCAAATAGCAACAACTACTGATGTTACAGTAAATCCTAAGGTTAGCACTGGGATTTTGGAAAGTAAGAACTACAAAGCTGAAGTGATGCTTTCCCTTTACGTGATGTAAAATTATACATGGAGAGTTGGTATCAGCAGATTTTAATAACAAATTTGGGTCAGCTATAGCAATTTGGATTTATGCTCAAAAATTTACAATTAGGGTTTGAAACTGGATACAGTGAAGTGCAAATTTTTACTGAACTCAGATTATCAGAAGAAAGATGAAAACAGCTGTCAAAAGGTGTTTTTCACATTTGATCATTAATTTTGGATAATCAGCTGTTATCTGGCTTATACTCACACCTACTATATTAAGGTTCAGTACAGCAGGGCACAAAAGTTGGAATTATTCTTTCAGTTTGGAAGGTACATCACATTTTGAATACTGGAACACTACTTGGTACCTACATTAGGCTGACTGTTAAAACTAGGAATAGGTTATGATACCAAGATGGAAAGGGATGAAAATTTTCCCAAAACCCATATACATTCTTGCTAAGTTTCCCCAGTAAGGTGAGGACTAGTGTAAATTAATTTACACTTTTAAATCCCAGTTTTTAGACACCAAATTTTTTTTCAATAAACTTAAGACTAGAGTTAGAATTGTGGAGCAGGGCCGTAGTGGTCAGAGTATGTATACTTGCTTTACATTCCAAACATCAGAAAACAGCCATCCAGTAGCACACTGAATTTTAATAGGACAGTAGATTCCAGGATGCTGTAAGGATAGTCTACCTTACAAAAGTAATTCTACGTTAAAGTGAAAGATTGTAAATTATGTAAGCCACTGATTACGTGTCTGAAATCAATCAAAAGATATTAACTTACATAACTGAATTTGGTTTTCTGTTTTCAAGTCAGTGGATCTTTGTTCAAGCTTTATTTTGTCCATTAGATGAGGTGATTTCAAAGTATTTTTATCACAATACTGTACAGAGTGTTCCTTACTTGTTCTCCCTTCTAGAGATGCTTGGAATAGGGCAAATAGCAAAGGTTCCATTCAGATATTGCAGTAAAACTACAGAAAGGTGACAAGCAGCAGTGAAACAGAGGTGCCAGAAAAGACTGAACCAAAGACAAGGTTATACGTCTCCAACCACTGCTTCTTTAAGTGTTGAGAAATTCAGTTCTACGTAAAACTAAAGGAGTGCTTTAAGCTATTTCAATTGGCTTTGGACCTGAATGAATGATAGAGGAGATGACAGCAGAGATTTCTTCTAATTCCTTTGTACATCAAACTACTTACAAATATTTTTTGGGGAAAAAATAAACAAACCTGAACTGTATCAACTTACAAAGAGAAGAAAAAAAGAATGAAAAATGCTCTGTGAGTGAATGAGGTTATACCCTTTGAAACACCAATTAAAGTCTTCAAAAGCTACAACAATGGTCTCCTGCTAAATCCTAACCCTTCTGCTGAAGAGCAAGAAAGCTTAGGGGCAAGACTGTTTAAATTATTAATCTGACCCCATGCTAGTCTGCTTCACCGGAACAATAAGATGAATTATAGTGAGGGCCATGTTATTTCAAATTACACTCAGCAAGGTACGGAGCACTTACGCATTTCCTATGGGCAGATGTGTCCATGTGTTCATGCATTCCCCTCACACTCCTCCTGCAAATAGGTATCAATCTAACTCAAGAATCTTTCACATGTCCAAAAGGAAAAGTTAATTACAGAAAGAGCAGATTCACCCAAGTAAAAAAGAATCTTTTTACTTGAATAGCTTTGTTAAAAAAAGGCTGGTGCTTATAAGCCCCCAGGGCAATCCCCTCTATGACAGGAGACAATGAACTGCTATGAAGAATGGCTTAGTAAATGAGACATGGGGTTTAGGACTCAGGACACCTGAGTTCAAGCCCTCTTCAGTTAATAATTCACTGTGTGACTTTGAACAACTTGCTTAATTTATTACATCTTTGAGCTTCTTCTTTGTGTAATGCAGATAACTGCTTCCCAGCTCACCAAGTGGCCTGGGTAAGATCCAATGATTCAAACTCAATCAGATGCCATCAACACCACCTATTGTCATTTCTGTTATGTTTAAGAGCACAGAAATTGCTGAATGACTTTTCCAGAAACACTGCCCTGGGTATACAGTGTCTGTCAACTTCCACCAACATACTTTGCATTTCTCACAGTTTCTTCTTCTGCAAACATCTCTCCAAATCCCAGAAAGAGTCCCTTGTGGAAAAGGCAAGATGCAGGCTGAAATTCTTTAGACTCGTTTTGATGAAGATGAAATGCAGATCAAGTCCAAATCTATTTCTATCCTGAAATATTTGAAAGGTCACATATATACAAAAAATAGATCAAACATTAAATACTGGCAGCCACTGCTATATGTGGCATGCTATGTGTCAGACTGCAAACTAAGACTAAATGAGAGAGTCAATTTCCTCCTCTAGTTGCTATTTAAGTGTACTCTGAGCAAAGAAAATAGTTTATATTAAGCAAAGACTGGGTCTCAAGGGATCTGTAATCCTCTTGCGATTCTGCCATTATGTTTCTAGGTGATTTCAGGAAGTCAACTAATCTTTTTGCACCTGCACTTTCCTCAGGTCATCTCCCAACTTCACCACCCAAAAGCAAAATCATATTTAAAGCACTTTGTCTCACAGACAGTAATAAACAAAGCACAACTGTCTCAACCCCACAATAAACCCTGATATTCAGCTTTTTCTACATCTATAATAGGTGACTGTGACAAGGTGACTGTGATGCAGATGAGTGCTCCCCTTCAGCTTGGTTCCAACTCCAGCTGACTTCACTCCCAAGAAAATTAGCTTCACTGGCCCTGTCTCTTAAAAAAACAGTGAACAATTAAAGAAAAAGTTGTGTAACTTGGGGAAAGAAAGAGCTGATAAAGCAGTATAGATGTGCAGCACATATTCCCTTGGAGCTATGCACATCAGAAATAATAATTTCTAAAAGCAGTAATAACTTTTCAGCCAAACCAGTCAATTTTAAATGCAAAAGCCTTTTTGCACAGTAGAATGAGTGTTAAGGGATGTTCCACATTCTGTACATAGAACTATGTTCTCACCACTCATCATGCAAACCAATGGAAATCAGAAATTTGTAATGTTTTTGTTCCCATCTGTATTTGTCTGTTCTATCACTATGTCTCCCTTCATCTCAGCTTAAAAAAAAATTCTAAAATGGTGGGTATTACTTACAGAAAAAAATGATTATTTATCACTTTCCAAGTCTGGGGACAGAAAAATAGCAACTATCTTCAAAACACACAATATTGAAGTATTTACTTTAATTTATCTTTCAGCATTTATTTAAAAGAAATCCATTTCTAGAATACTCAATTATGGTATTTCAAGTAGCTCTTTCCTCCCTCAATTATTATTTTTACTTTTACAAACGCTGAACAAGTACAAAAATACAAGGTATGAACTGAAAGACACCTCTCAAACCATCATGGACTGTTCTCCCAGCCCTAACAAGGGCCAATACATTTGGGACTGCATCAAGTCTAATAAAAGATCAAAAGAAAACTTCACACTGAACAATAAAACAGTGCCAGAAAAATATCAGAGTGTTCTGTTATACTGTTGTCATTTATTTCAGGAGGGGAAAAAATGCCAACATGTTACAAGTTGCCCCTTAACTGTGAGTCCTGTGTACAGGGCAGTCCCCAGCAGCAGCTACAGCCAGCCATGGCAGCGCCTGCCGACCCTGCAGCTCTGAATTCCTGCTCTGCACCGGTCCCTGGGCTGGGTCCTGGCAGGGAGGAGTCCCCACTGCAGAGCCCAAATGTGCACACAGACAGACACATCCCTCCTAAAGCTGCTGCTTGGCACCCCAGCAAAAACACACCTGCTCTCTCTCCAGCTCCATAGCAGCAGAATCCCTCTCCTCTGCCTCCCTGCCACCTTCTTAACTGCTGTCTTTTCTGAATCTCCACCAAAACTGCCTTGCTTTTAAGGACAAAAAGTAAATACCTGGATAGTCCTTCAGCAGGGGACCTGAAGTGTCAGGCTCATACAGGACAGCAGCATTCTGTACAACAGACATCTCTATTCAGAGTACAGATCTGGATTTTGATGCAATATAAATCCAGAATCCTAACTGGATTTTGTTCATTTGTGTTTCTTTTAAACATGGTGGCCTAACGTTAGCACAGGAAATTCAAACAATCTTCAAAATGTCTCTCATGGTACTTACTTTCTCCTAAAACCCTGGATAGAGCTAATGGAATTTAATAGCCACTGTTTTACATTACTTGGCAAAGTAGTTTCTGATAAAGATAAGAAACTTCTACTTGGTAAAATTTCACAAACATGTTGTTTCCCAAGCAACACCAAAACTCTATCCTGCACCTTCAAGTCTGAACTTCATCCACTAAAACAAGGTTAATAGTAAACACTAGAAAAGAGGAGGTCTCCAAAAGAAGGTTTTGAAAAGATCTCTCCGATTCTCACATTTTTCTTAATCCATTATGCATTTAGGCCTCACACCCTCACACTCCCCCACCTTGCAACAATATTTTTTAGTAGATGCTCTCAAGCAAATAAATTTAGTCTCTTAATCTCCATTTTCACTTGTGTAACACAATAAAGGACTTGGACTAACTTTTGAACTGAGAATTTCTAGTTTGAAAGAAAAGCTGGCTGATTTCCTGCTTGACTGAGATGAACGTCCTAGAAAGCACTGACAGTGAGCACACTTAAATAATGCATTTCAGTGTGTGCTTGCATCTCTCACTGCAGCTGCACGTGGGAAATGCAGAACAGGGACAAAACAGAAGTCATTTATGTAAGAAAAGTTTGTCACTTCCAATTGTTTAAGGTACTACTAAACTAAAACTAAAGATGGATCTCACACCTGAATTCTGTTCAACTATGCAAAATACAAATCAAAGCGCAACGTGGTTCCAATAACACACTAAACCTTTGATTTGCTTTAAATCACTTCATGCAACATTATTCAGCAGTTGAACCATTTTTCCCACTCTGTCATTAATTATTACTTCCACAGAAAACACTATTTCTTGGACAAAAAAATTCTTAAACAGATAATAGTCACATTAAATCTAGCCATTCAAAAAGGAGCATTTTACCAAACGAGCCATGAAATTCGTTTTACTTTTCTGCCACTGGGATGTCTGAAAGTCTGTGTCAACTTTAATAAACTTCTCCAAATGAGCATGCTGATAACTGAACAACATGACATTTCTAACAGTGAGAAGGCAGAAAACCAGAAACAATTACATTAAGAAATTAAGGGGGAAGAAGAAAAGCAGGCTGGAAGTATCTTGCTGCAAGTAAAATCTCATTAAGTTAGAGTTTTGAACCATTCTCAGGGAAAAAAGAGGACTCCTAGGCCTAAGAGTGGCCATGTTTCAAATGTTATGGAAACTTCCCTATCTGACCATCCAGGAGCTACTCTGGCAGTCACACTCCCACGACTCCAGACTTTCACTGCTGGGACTCAGGCCCCTCTGCAGTGGGTGGCTCCAGTGACCCCATGGGTGCCCCTCTTGGCTCCCTGCACACCCCACACTCACAGTCAGACAGGGTTTCCCCACTGGCTCAGCCCTGAGTTTTCCACAGCAGAGTCCCAGACGACTGCATCCTTACAGCAATTTAGTCGTGGTGGAATAATGCAGAAACAGTTCAAGCTGGTGCCTCCAGGGAGAGACCCTGAAGAAAGGAATCCCTGGGATTTTACACTCTCACAGTCTGTGCACCCAGACAGTCTGGAGTCTTCCTGCTGACTCATCAGCTCGTGTTACATCCCAGTGTCCTGTCCCCTGGCCAGAGCCACAGGTCCTTGTGCCCTTTGTGGTGCCAAGGGCCAGCACCAGGTCATGGTCCCTTGCCTGGGGCTCCCACCACGTCTCCCAGACAGGGCACAACCTGCAGCTCTCACTGCAGCTGTACACCCACTCCTTTCAGTGTACTCCTCAGCAGTAGTTTCCTGTCGCACTCTTAAATAACACCACCCTAATAACACAGAACAGGACTGGAGCATGAACCAACCAGTGCAACCTGAAGGGCCAGAAAAATGAATGTAAAGCACTGAAAGTGATAAAGGTACTTGTTTAAGATACTTCAGCAACATTCTCAGTCAACAGATTTGCTTGCAAGTTTGCAAGAAAAATGAATTCATACTGAAAAAAAACCTGGAACAAAAAGAATCTGACATTTGAGCAGAAAGGAAAATTCCAAGTTGAGTTCTTCTCATCTTTGTGGTCACAGATATTCTCTGTTCCTTCACATTCTCTTTCATATCATCAAAAATATAAAAGCAAACCTGAAGAAGGAAAAAAAAAAACCTGACAGGTCTGCCACACAGCATAAGAAAAAACAGCAAAAGCAAAACAAAAACAAAATGAAAGAAAAACTTCGGAAATAAATGGAATTAAACTAAAGTACATATTTTCAGTTGATTGATTTTTTTCATTGCCATTTCCTGTTTTTCAATCAGCTCTAATCCTTGGCTGGAGAATTCAATGGAGCTATGTCAATTTATATTTGCTAAGGATTTGGCACATCATATTAAGTATTTCCCAGTGTGATCATCTCTCGAAGTTAAGTAATTTAAACATTTCATGCAACTAGGGAAAGAATCCTTATTTCAGTTCCTTGACTGATCCCAGCACAGCCAAAAAGGCTTCAATTTTCTCAAATGAGATTAATTGGAAGATCTATTTGTACACTGAAAGCTTTAATGCCATGCCCATGGTGCCTAACTATTCGTGTACACTACATATATGCTCTCAAAATACAGTGGGAAGTACTAACTTATTCACAACCTTGACTGCTTTTATAAAGTCATGTAAACATCTAAGAAGCCTTCTACCTCTTGTCTGGCACACTGCAGATTATCAAATCCAAGAGCCCCAACTTAATCTACACAACACAATAAAATATAACACTTTTCTCCATCTACTTCATTTTTCCTGCCTGGTATTTAAGAGCAAATTCCTTTGTGGGAAGGGAATTGCAAACATCATGAGAGGTGATATGGCTGGTATCTGGATTACCATCAGTCACCTGCACTGCAGTGGAATGAAGTGATGAACTGAAGCATTCACAGTTGAATTTTCCTAGAAAAAGGAAGGGAGCAGGGAAGTTTCTGTTTTGATTCTATTTTTTCTTGATTTGACCCTGTCGTGACTGCCATTAGAACAATACGAAAAGTTTTAAATTTTTTTTGAGACCACTGAATATACTCATGCATTCTCACCTAGAACAAAAATTCTGTCTGTTTGTCAAACTCATTGAGCAAATTACAAAAGGAAAATACACTGAAGTTTATTTTCTTTTTGGTTTTGTTTGTTTGTTTTTGTTTTTCCCCCCATTCTGGTATGTGAAACAGACTGTGCCAAGTCTTGCCCTGATGAAAGAAGAGAGCCCTTACTTTGGGTCTGAAAAAAAGGTGGGGAATTATTTAAAAGAAATATTACCAGAACACCATTTTGCATCTAACCCTAAGCTACAGGAATCAACAGAATTCTCTTCTTTGACCAGTGCACCCATAGATGCAGCTCTTTATGAGGTGTCTTTGATGAACATTACATATCAAATCTTTGTTACTAGAATCCAATATTGTTCCGTCCTCTTACCTGTCAGAAACATAGGCTTTTACAAAAAGCTCCCAAATATTTAACACTCCAAACCAAGGAAAATATAATAGAGATGGAGAAAGCTCTTTCTGAAGTTGTCTGAAAGGATGCAGAACAAAACAGTAAAGGAAGTAAAGAAAATCTTCATAAAAAAAAAAGCAGATATGGAAGAAAAATTAAAGAGCCTGTAATTTTTCTCAGGATAGAAAAAAAAAATCTGTGTCTGACAGCAAGTTAACAAATATTTCTACTTCAGTTATGCTGGTGGCAATTTATTTTCCCAGTGTGTCCCCTGATCTTTAATAACTTGATGACTGAAAAGGTTTTCCTTTTCTACCCCGTGTCAAGTTTTGGCAAACTGTACGACCACGACCACAGGAAACTTGTAAAACAACATCAGGACATTCAAAGCACAATGTAAGGTGGAGAAAACACCTTTTAGAAACTCAGTCACATTAGAAATTGCAGGAAGAATAAGGATAGAAAAATGCATTCCTCACCCCAATACATGGAAAAAAGACCAACAGTGATTCGAAACAGCATTATTTTCAGTCTGTAGACCCCAGATCTTTCGCTATTCAGGTAAGGGATTTGAGGCCAGAAAGAAGCATTCTAACTACCTTGTCCAATATCCTGCAAAACAGGCCTGCAAACTGTTGTCAAGACTACAGGTTACATAATTTAAAAGATATCCAGTTTTCACTTACAAGAAGGAAACGTCTATCAATTTGTACCACTGATAATGTAACTGTAAAAAGAAATAAAAATTAAAACTGCACACTATTCCTAGTTCATGATCCTCTGACAGACTCTATTCTCATACCTTTGGCAATTTCCCCAGTAAGATGGAGCAAAAGTAACAAACATGTCTGTCCTAGCTACAGCAACAAGTATTATAAAAACGGGGCAAAATGAAAAGTTCCACACAAATGCCTCTAAATACAGGTGATTAATACTAAATGAGACCTCAGCACTCACCTAGCCACAGAGACAGAAACAACAGCCATTCTTCCCAAGCTTGTAACAATAAAATCTCTGTACTGTGCTTTGAAAAAGCTACTTTGAATATTCATCTTCAAGGGAGGAAGGAGAAAAACCCCAGACACAACCCAGGTGTCAAAGACAATGCCCACTCTTTGTTCTGCTCCAGTCCACCCAAAGTAAACTTAGAGATCCCCAGTTCCAGCAGGAATATTCACTGTGCAGGTGTGGCAGATGGATTAAACCCCTAAATAACCACCCAATTTACCAAAGATCATTTGCCATACTGCTCCTACAGAAATAGACAGATTGGTTGAGTTTTGAACTTGCAAGAGGCTCTTTCTATATGCCTTTCTGATCAAGCTTATTTACACATGGAAGTAAGTGCTCTGAGCACATAAAAACACGACACTGAGTTAGGGCCCCTCAGAAAATCTGCCCATGTCATGCAGTTACACTTCTCACAAATAACCTACGTAACTGTTCAACCACTCACTGGTAAAGTAAGCGTAGACACTAACGGCTAACCCCAGGGCAGAAGAACAGGACAGAATTTGCCTTTCTGCACTCCATACAACCCTGGTAGTTTTATAATCTTCCAGCTTTATACGAGGCTGCCAGATCTCTCATAGATGCTGGCAACTAAGCAAATGAAAAGAACAGGCACGTCAGAATATAGCTGTGAGAGGACACTGGCATCACAGCATATTCTTCTACACTGAAAGGCAAATTAGGAGACACAGAGAGAGACAGGAAGAAAAAAGAACCATGTGAACCACAACTGGGAGGCAAAAAATAAAAAAAAGAAACAGCTGTATTCAGAGAAAAGCCAGAGACTAGCAATCAATGTGCTGCATCAGAAAGGCACTGTGTTTTGTGGTCAGAAAAAGAGATTGAAGGGGCTAGATTCATACACTTATTCTTATCTTTGTCACCTATACACTTCTCTCCAGATTTGATCCCACTGCCCTGTGTCACAGCAACAATGGATGGATAATGGATATAAGGTCTGAATTTCAGAAGCACTTAGGACTGTAACTCTAAATTCAGGCAACAGATGCTACAGGTGTTAAAATGCTCTGGGGGAAAAATAAAGCAAATTAAGAAAACACAAGTCTTTAGTTCTTACCTAACCTCTTCTGAGATGTTGTGGGGATTAAATAACTAATGCCTGTAAAACATTTAGAGATTGTTAGATAAAATCCTGTAGATATCAGAAAAATAATTTAAATCAAATGTCACATAACCATTGAATGGTCTTGGGGAAAGACCGTGCTCACAAGCTACTAAGAAACAGTAGGTTGGCTAAAAGTACAGAGGAAAAGTGGACAATCAAAGAAAGACTTAGCTTGCTTAAAAATCTTAAGACATTCCCCTCAGCTTCTGAAGTCAAAGTTTGGTGAAAATTAGAGTAATAAGTCTTGTGTAGGAAACAGACCTTATTTGCCATCATGGCACACACACAAGACAAAAGCAGGAGCAGAAGAGATGACAGCAGCACCAGCTGCCCACCACTCTCACCCCCTCCCCTTCCCCACACACCCACACGCACACATAGATTGCCATCTTTCATCCGATTAATCCTCTCCCAGGACAGATTAACGCTTATCTGCTCAATATCCATCTGCTTTGTGATTTCAGGAGATTGTAACCAATCCCAAGGCCTTATCGGCGTCTCTCCCCCCACAGGCAGATGGGAAAAGATGGAAATCATCGTGTTCTATTAGCGATGGCAGTGACAACAGGCTAACACAGCTGCCTCTTTCCCTTGTTCCCTCATTCAGGCTCCACAGCACAGAAAGACTGCAGCATGGCAACACAGGCAAAGCCACCTTCTCCCTCTGCTTGCTATTCACCTGAATGAATGAGTCTAGAGGGGACAGCAACAGCTAAATGCTCCCTCCTAAATAAGTTTAATACAGGAGTGTTGCTGTCTCTGCCCCAGCTAAAAGATCAGAATGGATTAGGCAGACAGGAAGCTGAAAGGAAAGCCTTGAACTATTAAGATTTAGGCATTTCAGACATCTGCAGATGGGCAGCACAGAAACCAGTAAACAGACCTGCTACAGCAGTATGTTATCCTCTGGTCATCCACTGTAGTAGGGGAAAAAACCACACATCCATTCTCTGGACATCCCTACCTAGAGGTTACTTCTCCAGGGCTGCACCCACCCTTTAATCAAAACAATTAAAGGCAAAGTGAGAAAATAAAATGACATCAAGGTGAACGGTTTATTTGCAAAGGAAACATGTCTTCAGTTGTACACCTAAATGGAGCTATGGCCTTTACATTCACACAAATGAAATAAATTGATTTCTGCCCTTCCATGTTCCTCATCTTTTTGTGTTCAGTCACTAGAAAGAGTATAGTAATGATTTTATTTGCAGAAATCTAAAGGAGAAGAGTGAAGGGAAATAAATCTTGTAAAGGAACATAATCCCATTAAAAATCTCAATGCTGTTTAAAAACATCTTACCCGCTATTTCTTGAAGTAATACCCCAGCCTCCTAAAACCAAAACACACAAGACAAATGTGAGGGTGAAAGAAGAAGATAATGTTTTTTAAAGTTTCCCTTCACTGTTAGAGGGTCCTATAAGTTCTTCTGGTAGTGTATGTTCTTCCTGTGTTTCTCTTTATTCACGGGAGCCACACAAATGGCTTAAAACAGACTTCTACTAAAATGTTTAGTCAGGCACAAAAAACCCCACTCTAGAATGAATAACATGATTTAAGAATCCAAGTAAAATCCCACAACCTGATTAGATTTTGAATACTGAACACTTGCACCAAATTGCTTACAATCCACAGACAAAGCAATAATTCTTAACATGCACACACAAAAAGCAAATTCGATTCTGTCTGGCTGCTCACTGCAGCTCCTCAACAGAAATATCTATAATCCCAGAGCACAGACACAGCAATACTTAAAACCTACATAAATATATTCTTAGTCAGTGAACAAAGATCTCAAATCCAGTAGGATGTGTAAGCCTGAAGTCATACCTGGCACTTCTTCTTGGAAACAAGACAAGTTTTCTAATATGAAGAAGTGGTGAAGCAAACCACTAGAGACAAAACATATACAAGAACTATCTGAGCAAATCCCAAAGCAGTTTTCAAAAGGTGAGTATTTAAATGTAGCATCTTTTCTAGTGAAATGTGATAGCTCTTTACTAAAGTGGGGCAATAGCACAATACTGCTCAAGACAGAGAAAAATGTGATTTCTCAATCTGGAATTCTGCCCAGAAAACTGGGTCTAAAACCTCTTCTTTCATTAAATGACCTGATGGGCTCTTTAAAATCTCCAAGTGGGAGTTTTGTGCATTTTCATGTACACAAAAACTCAGTGGTAAATGTGCTATTCGAAAAAAACACAAAACAACAAAAGGAAACAAAAGAACACAATGGACACCGTACATAAAGTAGACAGGCACTGTCTGAAGAAGCAAAAAAAAACGTAAGAATACATTAGGCTGTTTCTGAAAATGTCCTTAATACACATACAGAAAAGCTCTATTCCCGAAAGGTCACCCATGTGCTGCATCCAAACAGCAAAGCCCACAAAATACAGGAGACATAATGTTTTTAATAATGTAAAAAGTCACCATATAGCAGGTCAATGATCCATTAACTCTCCTGTGACAGTCCTTTGTTCTAGTCCCTTACAAACTGAGGCAATAGTTGGCTGAAACATTATAAGAGACTATGCTACTGATCTTTTACTGTTCTTCTAATAAATATGGACTCCTCTCTGCAATTGTAGGGTAAATAGAGCCTTACAGTCTTCAGTGCAATTATGCTCATAATAAACCTGAAATAGTATTTAATCACTCTTTCACAGATGAGGAATGAGGTATTTTAGCCAGCTGAATCTCACCATTTCCCATGGGTGACAGATACTTAAATGTTTTTCATGGTCTCAGATTTGGTGAATAAGATCACAAAACCTTGTGAATAAGAGGAAAAATGGGGGAGAAAAAAAAAATCACAAAACAAATCTGCTGGGCACCAGGGAGTGCACATCACATCCACTGGCACAGGTCTCACCTGCTTTCTACCATGAGTATGTACTTAATTCTCAGGCTGCACTGAATCCTCTCTCCAGCCATAGATCCTAGGAGCAAAAGTAAGACCACTAAGGAAATGAAAAGTAAGTTCAAAGACCTCTCTGGAATCTTGTGTTGTAGGTATCTTTTTCAGAAATGCCAGTCATGAAAGAAGAAATCCTATGAAATCTAGCCTCAGGGTAGCTTTACCTCACATGGCATGTACAAAGGAAGGAAGAGGGAGGTATAAATTATTCCCTCTGGACATTGTGTGTCTAGAAGAACTTAACCCTAATGGCAATTCTGTGAGAGAATCTAGATCTGTTGTATGAATAAAAGAGATGTGTAGAGGGGTTCTCTGGATTTGCAAAAAACTTTGGTCTTTCTCTCCTGTGAGTGCTGACCAGCTTCTGTTACAAGATGAAAAGGTGTAGCTCCTTCAAACATGAGCCTGAAAAATAGAGCACAGCTCCAATGGGAGCTATGAGACTTTGTATTCCTGCCTAACAGCTTCCTTCTGTCACAGAGAGGGAAAATAACAGTCTCATGGAGGGGCACTGCTGCTCTCAGAAGTACATGTATATATTATGAATGACTGATTTAAGGAATCACAGCAGAGGACATCCTGGTAACTTGGTAGCCTTCCTCAGTATCTATTAACATTTCCCCTGTTCCCCACTTCAAAGCTTGTAAAACAATCATAAATATTGAGTAAACATACTAATACGTTTTTTTAAAATGGCCTGGAAAAGGCTTTGATTTGATAACATGCAAGAGAAATTATTAAGCTTTAACTCTTGCCAAATATTTTTAAACTATTCTTGAAAGAAGGACTGAGTTGAAAGATGAAAGCTACCCATTTAGAGGTCAGCTTTCTAGGCTACAATGCTCAGTGCTAGCCAGCATATGCCATCGCCTGAAGGAATCATCCTAGCCTTTTCCTACTTCAAAATACAATTTCTGATGTAGCTTTGGCAATGCTCAGTTCAGGCACTTACAGGTTATAATCAAATTATGTCATGTTGTGATCAGTTTATGTCAGATTGACATGTAAATATTCTGACTGCTTTTGCTTACTTGTTTGCTGGTAAACAAGTCTACAAGTCTATTTTTTTTAACCCTTCAGTCAAGAAGTATCTTCTGTATGTCAGCTCTGTATAGGCTACTTTGACATCATCTGTCCAAGTTTGGGTTTGTAGGGTTTTTTAATTAGTTTGACACATTCAGGAAAATGTAATTTTTTTACCCTCCTTCCATGAAATAGTTCCACATTTCTGTCAACAGTCTCAGTAAGAGCCACATTACATGATCTAACATGGTCCTTTCTAACACTGTCTTGCCTGTTTGCTTCCCATGGGAAGACCTGCCAGATACAGATTCAGATACTCCAATCTGGTATGAGGACGTGGAGAGTGTTTTAGATTATGCAGCGTCTAGAAAAATAATGCCGTGGTGAAAGTTATTCCACAACCCTCAGTGAGCCCTTCCCACTTCCTTCTCACACTGTATGCTCTCCTTGCCCTGCTAATTGACTCCACTGAGGCAATGCTCATGCAGCACAGTACAGCTGGCACAATGTAATATTTCCTGATTACGAGTTTTAGTACTTGCATGGTTCATCTGGAGCAAGAACTTCCAATCTCCTCAGGTACAGCAGACTCACCAGAGAACCTTGCAAAGACAGTAACCAGCACTGTATGGAAGCAGCAGTTTGAGTTATCATCAACACTTTTCATTTTTTTCCTCCAGTTGTATCTTCAGCCACCTGGATTGATTATTCTTTCTCAATTACATCTCGTTCAGGTCATGCAATAACTACTGTTCCACAAGTACCTGATATCTGCAACAGTCAATCCATGGCTTCAGATTAAACCTCCACTTATATTCTACATCTTTTATCTCTTTTCCTCACTCCTTTTTCTTCCATTACATCTTGTACAGCACAGCTTGTTAACAGTACAGCCTGTTATCACACACTTGGTTCTTGCCCCTTTTCTGTTCTCTTAACAAGCATCTCAGAACATAAGCAGACTTCTAACTCCAGTAACTGCAAACACTGAGGTTGCTTGTGTATGTCTGCTGCCTCAACTTGTGTCTTTAGTCTGTCATCTCCTCACATTAAATCTACCATCTTTTTACACAGCTACTAACATCACATACAAGCAACAGGACTATTCTCTTACTCTCATTTTCAACTCACAAACATGCAAGATGTACAGTCTGGTGCACTGCAGGATTTGTCACATCATTCTGGTCACAGTGTCCTGATTACAGACTCTACAAATTGGGCAAACGTCAATATTCTACAGCAATCAGATGAAGACTTTCTTGTTTTTCAAGAAACAAGGGAGATTTTTCAAATTACAAACTTCATATAATTACATTGTAAATCAATGTATTTTAGGCCTTTTCCCCATTAGAAACTATACTGAGTATAATTGAGTGATTTTGCCTAATGGGACCCCTACTCTTGGTGATTTCACACTGGTATTTGGCATAGAAATTGCACTATAGGCATTCGTCCACATTTCCTACTCTCTCTCTGAGAACGGTTTGTGCTTCTCCATCTGCTCGTCTGACTGGACGGATGTCTAGGAATAGTAATGGTTCCGACTCCTTTGCCCACTTCCTACATATTCTAAGGCTTCACTGGGGAGAAGCGATGCCATTTTTCACTATTTGTTTCACCAAGAGTTACGTCAAGGTTAGGGTCAAAAATGGCAAGGCAGCAGCTGGCTACTCCCTTCAGGAGTTTGGCTGTAATGCTTTCTCCCTCTTCTCAGAAACTGCTGAGTGTAGATTTTTGCTTCGACAGGGGAGGACCTGCTAATCCCCTGGTGGGTGATACCATCTGTCTGTTCAGGAACACATCCTGACAACAGAGACACAGAATGGGCTGACACACAATGAGCTCTGAGCCCCACAGTGCCCTCACCACTGGGCACCCACCCCACAAGGGGCAGTCACGCCTGTCGCCACCCCTTTAATCTTCTGTTAGTAAAAACCATTTAAAGGATTGGAGTGTGTTCCCATTCACTGAAGTCAATGTGGTGGTAGTAACTGCACCAGCTGAAGTGTGGGCTAGCTGATTTCTAGACTGATGCAGAATTAGGCCTCAAACAGCAAGTCCTTGAGGGGCCTTTATGGAGAACTGCCATTCTAATATAGTTCATGGAGTGAGGAGCTGGAGCTTGGAAGAGAAGCCTGGAAAAGAGGTGAGGGCAAGGAGGGGTAAAGGAGGTTAACATGCTGCAATGACAGCTACTAAATCTTACTTTCCCAATGGATGTTTGCAAGTGTATGTTTAATTGATATTCTTATGTGCCTCTGGCTACAGCACTTACTGCTTTATTCCATTAGGACTCCCAGTTTACAGCATTACATTATTTGGAAAGATGAAACAGGTAGAATTCAGAAATAATGGAATAAATCATTCAGGCCCTCCTACCTTTCCTCCTGTCTACACGTGAAAACACAGCTCTTGTTTTTCTGTTGCAGCTAGTACATTACATGTCACCCTTAGGACATTTGCAGTAACTTTTGTAGAGGAGAAATAAACTTCCCTTTGCCATGGAGTACAGAGATAAAATGTTCACCCATGGGGAAGAGGAATCAATATATAGATTACAACAAAAATATTCACAAAGGTGCCCAATCACTAGAACATCTGAAGTACAAAGTGAAGGCAAGTTTGCACCAGTAGAGGCTTTTACATGGCTGGCAAAGAGCTCCTTAATAGTGGCCATCCTGGACAGAGACAAATGAGACTCGAATCTGCACCACTGGAGTCGCTGCCTCAGTGGGGAAGTGCACCTTTCTCAAAGTGCTGGAACCATTAAGCCAAAATGCTATTTTGGTTGCTCTGCACCACAATGAGAAGGTTTCTGAGGGAGAACAGGTCAGCAGGACCCTAGTAAGCTTCCATTTTTCCAGGGGGAAGAGAGAGAACACAGCCCTACTGTAAGGAATAGCTGCATCCAGCAGCCTTTCCAACTTCTTCATAGAAACTAGGGAGCCCAAAACAAGGCTTTCTATTTCAGTGGACTCTGGTAACATTACAAGTGAACAAATAAAGTAGCACAAGCCTCTAGGTTTTGTAACTTCTAATTCAAGGCAGATATGAGTGGCTTTTCCAGCTCCAAGACAGGCAACCTTAATTCTGCATTCCTTGTTTCCCTATTTGTTCTTAATGTTTTAAGAGCAATTAACACACACAACTGGACAAGTACAAAGAATGTCTCTAAAGAAAAAGAAGCAGCCTTTGGGATTTAACTGCACAACCTTGAGATGTACCTGTCAGTGAGTCCTGTCCTAATCAGACATGCACTCTCTCCCTGAAGGAAGCTCCAACATCACAGTGAGCTATTTTTTTATTGTTTTCCACTGGAAAACGTAAATATCACATTTCTGCAAAAGTGGTAGGCTCATAGTCCAGTGGTTAGCACACATCTGCTTAGGCTTCAGAGTATAGGAAAGGATGGCATTTTCCTCATATCCACTGAATTCCCAGAAGTGGATGTTCTTCTCAATCCTACAGAAGGAGACTGAAATACAAATTTCCATCAATCAGGAGATGGAGTCAACAGGGCTACAAGGTCAGAAAAAAGGACATTTCTTCTTGTAAGAAGCAGGAAATTAAAATGCACACTCTAATACTAGATATATCCATAAGGATTAACAACAAAACTGCTTCATTCAATCTAAAAAAGTTTTGCCTATTGCCCATGACTGCTGCAAGTTCTACATCCTCAACCATTTTTCTCCTTAACAAAGTTGTTGGGGGAGGTTTGAGTACTGGAGCAAGTTCTAGCACTGCCATAATGCTGACTCATGGAGACTTTAGTGAAAGAATTACAGCGTTGCCACAACAAAGCCGCAATCCTAGCAGTCCCAAGATCTCTTTAGGATGTGAAAAAAACCACATGTGCATAAAATCCTTTTATCAGCTAGTAACAAATACTACCACTATTTTCTTATTTAAATATTCAGACATCAGCTATAAAGCAATAAAATATCAGTCTGAAGTTACTCCTCTCTTGCCCTTCTCCTCACTGAAATTACCATACATAAAGCAGAGATATTAATAGTACTTGTCATTATACAGCTCTAAATATATATAAAGCTGAGGATCAAACTCTGAAAATTACTTTGCATTATCAAACCTCACCTAAACATACAGGCGTTACAAGCAAGCGGGCTTCTGCATCTCATGGGACAGGAATATGAAAAAGCAGAAGTTTTATAAACTGCTCCAAAAAAGAGCTGTTTGTTTGTGTACTTCTTTACCTTTTGGACAAATGTTGTTCAAAGCTTCTATTTTTTTGTAAATAATAAAGAGGAATTTACTATAATACTCCTCCTTGAAACAATGTCTTCTAATGACACTCAAGGTATGGGTGAGAGACACAAGTGGAGAGGACAGAAGAGATAAAATAACTTTTCACACCACTAAGGTCATGGCAACCTTGAGTGCTCCTCTAAGGAAAGATCTGGCATCATTTCTTCAAGAGCTTACACCTATCACAAGGGTCCATTTGCAGTTAACTCTGTGAAAGCCTTCTGGCACTACAGAGCAATGCTCGGCAACACAGGATTTGCACAAGAGAAGGCAACAGAGTGAAAAAGGGGCAACGTGACAAGCAACCACAGAACCAACCTATTTTCAAAACGTGTTCAGTGGCAATAACCCTCACTGATACCAGCTCCAGCTCAAAGCCTGGAAAGCCCCAGCCCCTGCTGCTATGATCTGTGCTGGGTTGTCTCACTACCAAAAGAAGGGCTTGACGCAGCAGACCCACGGGAAGCTGAGTGCTACTGGGTAAAATTGCTTTGCAATGCACGCGTCCTGCTCAAAGCCGACCCTGCTTCCTGCACCTTGAGCATCAGAAGGGATTTACTTTCCCTGCAAGGGCCCACTAGAAATGAACAATACAATGTGCACAGTGGGCATAATCCTTGACTCTTGTTGACGCCACACAGAAATCCATTCTGTCTTCTTCTAATCCCTGCGCACAGCCAAAGCTTGCATGATGAAGCTGAAGGGACAGGAGCTATTTTTAGCCTTTAATTTCATCCTGCATCAGTGGATTTTCAGGCAAAGGAAACAGAGCTTTCAGCTTGTTTCCCTTTTTAACCTGTTCAGCGCTCACAGCTTGGAGAAGTCAAAATAGTTTTATTTCAGAGTCATTTAATGGTTTCAAGGAAATAAATATCCAAAAAATAGGTCAAACCCGCTAACGGTTCGAAGGCACGATTTCCTCACAGGTCAGGAGCGATGCAGGGTTTCCCAGTGCTGCCCCTACAGCTCTGCAGATGTAGTGTACCAAGGAGATAGGCAGAGCAATGTAGCTCCCCACGGCTTCAAGGGCTACGCAGACAAACCGCAAACAGAAGGACGCACCTATCCCTTCTAGTGCTTCGTCCTCGATTCCCATTGCCTGGTTTGTTTTCCATTTTCCCCCTTTCAGCTGCATAGTCTCTTGCTCCACCGGCACCCTTTTCGCTGTGGTCACACCACTAGGGCGGATGAGTTTCACGCAGGTACACAAAGCAGACGGAGAGCTGCCTGCGTGAGATAAGCAACCTCCAGAGGGACTGGAGCCTCTTAAGCCCCCTAATCCACCGGGCGGGCACGGGGACCCGACGGAACCGCTCGCAACAGCTAGGACCTTGCCCCAAGTTCACACCTTTTGTCTGCATTTTTACGGGCTCATTGCCTATTCAGTGTTTTTCTCAATACTTGTTTTTTTCCCCTGGGATTTGACATTCTAAATCTAGAATGGGATCTATTTTGCTTTGTCAGGCATGAGTGAATCAGACACAAGGAATCTTTTTTCCTTTCCCGTGTGCAGGGGAATAAATTTTGTGAATATGTTTCTACTAAAAGCTGTTGTTGAACATAAATTTGTCTTTGCTTTGTCTACAAAGCCCCATTCCAGCAAAACTGAATAGTTTAGTGTAAACCACATGCAAGAAGTAACATTAAAAAGCAAGAATAAATTATAATCAACATTCATGAAAACATCCATAATTTGAAGTCAGTCAGGAAGAAGCTAAAACAAATACCAGCGAGAAAATTAAAAAAGAAGAAACCTAGGTATTAAAATCACATGGTCAAACTGATTAACGAGTTGCTGATTTAGCCATGTAAGTTAATACTTGTATAATTAAGCAGCATAGCTATCCCAATGATCACTCTACACAGCCATGGCTGGCTGGCTACTTCCATGCAATTGATCTGGAAGCAGTGCTGGCCCAGGGGTGACAGATAGTTATCTGCAATTAAGGAGCAGGCTTTGACCCATCTCAAAACACAATGACATTCAAAAAGTCACTAAATGAATGAAAAACTTACGTTTCATATGAAGATCCCAAACTTGCACTCTGCTAATCCATAGGAACAAAAAATAAAAATCAGTAACAGAAACCAAACCATGGTTTGACAAACCCAAGCAGCACCAACCCTTTTAACAGAAGGCCAGCAGTGCAATATCACACTGAGTGATGAGCAGAAAGCCAGAAACACCAGAGGTGGGACACGGGTGTGCAGCGAACTAACTGTACTTCTGCATTACAGCTACAAGACCAGACCTGTGATTTTTCTAAAATTAAAATAAAAAAACAAACAAAAAACCAACCTGGAGATCAGTTTTTGAGACCTCGCATACTATACCGAAAAAAATTTCAAAGCTTTGTTGTGTTTTCCTTTTTATTTTTTTTTTCCAGCACAGACCATGGGAGTTAATACTAATGTCTGAAAAATACCAATACATCCTTTTTTCCTCCTTCTTCCTTTATACCTCCCCTCTCCTTGATCTTAATTTCTGAAGAGCCTCCATGGGGGATATCCTTTAATTTTAAAACTAAACTTACTACCCCAAATGACTGATGGTATAAACCTTTGCAGCATCAACAAAGGCCACAAACTTTACTAACTGGTAATTGAAGTATGTTATCTCTTTTTCTCTTTTGCTAAGTTTTGAGTCAAATCTCTTTACTGATGATTACAAATTCACCCTTATTTCCTGCTTAAATGTTAGTATTCACACTGGGTCACGATTTTTCAAATCGGTTTAAGAAAATTAAGCACCCTATGGCCATTGCCCTGCAAAAAGAACAGATACCTTACTCCCTCAGGAACCTAAAAAATCCTACATGTAGTCAAATCCTTCTCTCAATTACACTGGTGAAGAAGCAGAGTTATCCAGAGGGGTTTTGCAGATATGTCACAGAGGCCATGGGCTCAGATTTAACTTCTGGAGAGTGACATGTACAATACATCTTTCCTGATCTGCAACACTTGAGGAAGTATTGATCAGATTAAACTACAGGACTGGAAATAAGACAGGAATTTGAAGGGAGATACATGTGTACATATATAATAATAAATACAATTTATAAAACTTTATAATTACAATACTATTCATATCAATGGACAGCGTTTCCCCCAAACATCAATGCACCTCAATGCAGCTGTTCTGATGTTAATTTGGAATATGTAGTTTATATGAAAGAAATCTTGTAGGTTGTTCCTCCAGCCCACCCAAACGTTGACTGCTGAGATTCCTACATAGTCCTCACCACCTGGCCCTCAAATAGAGCATTTGTATCTACACTGAATAAGCAAAACAAGGAATCCCTTGAAGCCATGGAAAAAAAGTCCTGACGAACAAGTCAGTTTGGGGAAGAGGAGAAAGCAAAATCAGTAGACATATACAGATAAATCCCATGACCAGACTTGCAAAAATAAAGGAAAAAAATATTTTTTTTATGAGAATCTTGTCTGAGATTGTTGGAACTTTTCCGTGAAAGAGCTAATGTGATTTAGATAAAGGCTTAGGCTTAACAATTTCTCCTCTCCTCATCTACCTGCTCCATTAATCTGGCCTTCCTGCTCTTGCCAGATCTCCTAAGAGGACATAATCTCCCAGTTGTGACATCAGTGTCTGCTGCTGTGGGGAATGGCTGGCAATACCACTAATACAGGATTATGGTCAGCATGTGGCCGTGTGTGCCAGGGCAAGCACACAGATGTGGGGAATGATCCTCAGCTGCACCCAGCTGCTTGCCTCTATTCAAGCTCAGCACTGGAATAACACACCCCATAGGGCTGTGGAGCAGGTCTGCAGGAAGACACTGCCTCTCTACAGGAACAGCCATCCCATTGGCACTGATGCCACACAGGCAGCTGAAAAACTTCATGGTTTCTACATGCAATCTCTTCACAGAAGCAAGTTTGGGAAGCTGGGCTGGCTGTCCTTGTT
Organism: Phainopepla nitens; assembly: GCA_013400175.1. Lineage (NCBI taxonomy): Eukaryota > Metazoa > Chordata > Aves > Passeriformes > Bombycillidae > Phainopepla > Phainopepla nitens. The sequence continues at coordinate 199,451 of VXBQ01000656.1, read as the reverse complement.
GCATGGCCTCATGAGGGTCTGTTCCAAGTCTCTGCTGGGCCTCATTTCATCTTTATCCCTATTTTCCTATCCAGTACCTGCATACCTGAAAACATATGGATTCCACAGAAGCCATTCTTTCCTTATTTATTCAACAGACTATGTCGATATCTTTACTGACATTTATGGAACAAGACAACAAGATCAGAGTAGTTTTCTGACTGAGAACAAGACTAACTGAGTTCAGTATCCAAAACTGAACAGTTTAGCCTGGCAGATCCAGCTGAAAATTTTGCATAAAACCAGGGTAAACCTCATCAACATCCAGAGTTTCTTCATGACCCAAATGTAAGTGAAAATCTGCTGGCATAACCCTTCCAAATGTACTACATCTCTGACATAAGCACAGCATCCACATCTGAAACAGAAGCCATCTGAATTCAAACCTTCCTGTTCAGTAAAAAACAACTCAAATATGAGAATCAAGTTTCACTTTGTATGATGACAAACAGAAAAAGCACAATCCAGTTTTAGAAGTATAAATAGTAAATCAGATACTGCTTAAATAGTACAGTCTGTATACGTATTGGAAACTATTCCTGAAACTAAAATGACTTTTCAAAAAGTGATCCACACATCGACTTTGAATAGATGCAGTTATTGCTACAGCAACTCTCTCTCTACTTTCAACAGAATATTTTTAAAGCAATTTCAGGCATAAATAAAGTGTAACAAGAATCACCCCAAAGAAATTTCCTGCTTTTGTCCACAGCCCTTCAAGGAACATTCTCCTTGCCCGGTATTCATTTATAGAGTTGGTTATGAATGACTAATGACAGTAACACAAGACACTTTTGGGACACTATGAGCCAAATCTTCATTACATGGAGAAAGACAAGGAGGCAAAATGAAGAGATAATTCCTGCACAGCCTGCAGTTCAGAATGGTTTCTCAATCTATGCTCCAAGATGCCGTCTTGTCTGTTACTGTAAACCCTTCCAACATAATGAATAATTAAAAGCAGCTAGATTACACGGTATATCACATTAATGACCAGAAAACAAGCATTTATGTCACCTGCCCACTTCTCACTTTTATTACCTATAGCACTGCTGACCCCAGTCACCTCCTGAGTGTTATTCCCACTGAATCTACTCTCTACAGCCTGAAGCCAAGAGGACTAATGACACATAGCTTAAAACAGAAGTCATAAGCAATGCCAGCAGTGCTCTTCAGTTGGGAACTGCAGCAATACCACTTGTAACTGCACCTACCTCAATAACCACACAGACTCTGAAAAGGTTTCTCAGATTTTTCACAATAGCATGCTCCTTGGCACAGAGCAAGCAAAACTGCAAAACTTAGTCCCAGAGATAACAGATCTCACCAGTTTGTGGAAGTGTGGTAGGAACAGAAACTTGATTACCAACCCTGCATGCCATCAACATTCAATGCAATCTGTCTTCTTTTCTGAAGAACAGCATCAGTCCTCACAGATTTGCCACAAAAGAGAGAAGGAAAAAAAAAAAGTGGAGAGACTTTCAGTTGTAGGGCATATTGGAATTTAAGATTCGCTGTGGAGTGTATGCATAGTATCCACAGTAAAGAAATCAGACCAAAGTAAGGTAAGTCCTCAATTAGTTTGTGCACAATGCCAGCAAGAAAAGAAATATAATATCAAGAGAAGAATTAGCAAGGCAATCAGCTCAAAAACTATTTGTGAGAAGTAGCATTTCTCTTGTCTAAAAATTATTTCATCTTGTTTCTATTGCATGCCAGCCTTTCCCTGAAGACCCCTTTCCCGTTTTCTCGGCTATGTAACAAGAAAAAAAGCAAAAAAAAAACCCCACAAATCATAATTTCAACTATTTACAGCACAGTCAATCACACAAAACCCACATGTGTGTCTGGCACATCTGCCACCATCCTGCAGGCAAACAAACAAAAAAAAGATCCAAGACACGCAACAAGATTTTCAGCATGTGAGTTGCAATGATGTATTTGCAACGCAGCATCACAGCTACAAGCTGCCCTACAGGGGCACAAGCAGATGGCTTGATATTATTCTACAGACCTTGGATTGCCAAGTGGTAATAGGGCTGTAAATCACCATCTTAAAAAAAAAAAAAAAAAATCAGACTGGAAGTGAATTTGTGTGGGTTTATTTCTCTGTCAAAAGGTGCACGGTATATCTGTATTGCTGGCCACTGTACAAATATTTTCTTCAAGAAGCTCTACATGTAATGTTTTGGCTTAACAGCTGTCCAGTCTCCAGTAGCCCAGAGAAGCAGTACCTGCTTGCAGACATCAGTCAGAAGTATAAATCCCACTTCAGAGGAAAAGACTGGTGATGGATTCACATTCTCTAAATGTTGAATGAAATACTTCAGATCACCTCAGCTCTCAAACTATCATGATTCTATCAGATACATATGAAATGCAGCAGAGGAAATGTTACTTTCTCTCTGCTTCTCAAAACAGTTAAATCTCTTCTTAACCCCTAAACTCTCCACTGCTTATACAACAGCCTGGGCTATAACTAACTCAGACTCCCACCACCACCAAACTGCACTTGGCTACCTTATCTCTTCCCACTCCAAAGATCACTGAAGTCAGTAAAATGCTATCTGTTGAGAGCAGTGGCTGTGGATCAGGATTTGTAGACTCCAGGAAATTTAACCAACAAAAAAGTACCAGATGAGAGCTTGGTTTTGTTTTTTTTTTTTTTTCCCCCTCTAGATGAAATCAGACCATTGAATTTGAGACCTTTTAGATAATATTGATGGTAATCTGGGAGTGGGGGGAAGCAGAGGTGGCAGCACTGAATAATTAGGCTTAAGTACCTTATTTAAAGATGAATTATTTACTCTCTATCTTGTTTTAAAACAGAATAAAATGGAAAAAGATTGCTTTCAATAGGTGCTGCTGGTAATATTTAACAATCGAAAATTTGAAACTGAAGAAATAATTTTTTTCAAAGCGGGTTAAGGACCAAAAGTTGATGAAAAACTCTAACATATGGAACAACAGTGAACCTAAAAAAAGAACTTAATCTCAAACTGAGAAAATTTTTGAAGTGGCAAGGGGAGAGGAAACACTACTTCTGCACAGCTAGAAAGACAACAACATGATTTAACACATGAAAAATGAGACAAATTCAGAGTTTCTATAACTGGTGATGTCCCAAAGATATATTAGATTTCCTTTTTATCCTCACTTCCTCACCAAGAGGTATAAATGTCACCTTCTCTTCCTTCTCTGTCTCCACAAGGTCAGGGAGCTTTACACCCTTCTTCCTGGGATGACTGTGAATCTTGCCTGTTCAGCACACTGCCACAGAGACTATTGATCTCTGCAGTTGTACCACAGTCAATGACAGCCCCCTAGGAAAGTTAGTTGGAGAAGTCTGCCCAGATGGAGGCATTTAGGCAGGAAAAATATCTGAGAGTAAGTATGATTACAGAAGGGGTTTCAAGAATCATCCCCTAGGAGAATTTTGAGAAAGAATGATGAAAATCAAAAATGCACACTGTTTTGGTAGTGACCAAATTCAAACAAAAGAGACTAATAATTCAGTCAACATCCAACTTGTCTCCCAGGTTAGCCCAACAAGGATAAGAATGCCTGTATTTCAGAATGACTACTGTAACAAGCACTAAGCATGAGGCCCTCAAAAATTATCTGAATGTCTTCAAAGAACAGAGAATGCTAATGCTTTAAGGCCAAATGATAAGCTTCTAATAGCCAGTGCTGAAATCAGTTTCTTAATCGCTCCTTAATAGCAAATTGGTTTTTGGAAGTCTAATAACTTAAAATCACCAAGATTTTAAATATTAGCCCTGTATGAAAGATGTTGGAAGATATTCTTTGCTATTAAGTCTATAAATAGACTCAAAATTTAGCCTAGTTTTTAATTCTCACTGATATGCCCAACAAGACAATTAAAGTGTTTTTGCAGATAGAACAGTTTTCTTAATAAGCAGCTCAGACACCAAAATCTCCAGTCAGTTCATAACTGCTTCATTAGCACATTCAGCTTAGGAACAATTGCTTGCTTGAATTACGTACCTATCTTAGTCCTTTTTTTTCAGAAAACTTAACAGTTAAAGATTATGCTAAATTGAATACATTTATCCTCTTGAATTATAAACTTGGAGGAAAAATGAAGAGATCCTGAGATGTAAGAAGCACTGACATTTAGAATCACCAGCACCATCTATCACTGAAATCAATGTAAGCACGAATCAGGGAATTATTTCATGAACCAGTGAGCAGATGGATAAATCTTCTCAATAACACATTCAGGGTCTCCCTAACAACACAGCACCCTGAATTTCAGTTTAGGAAACAAAGGGAACAGGCAAAAGGTAAGAGCTATAGGTAAGAATAAATTCAGGTTAGGAGTAAAAGGGAAATTTGGATTTTTCTCATTGTCACAACAAAAAGACACTCAAATCTGGCTTACTCTTTGTGTTCTTGCATGGATGACACCGTGATATTGCCAAGTGTAGCATGTTGCACTTGGAATTGGGCCGACCCCACTGCACTGAAATTCTGATTCAGAACATTAAAGATAAGATTTATAGCCCATCCTACACTGGCTACAGAAACACTATCAAACTAAAACTGGAGGCTTTGACATCACTCTATGAGTAAGAGGAGCACAGGAGCAATAGTAGTTCTGTGTCAGCCACAAATGTGGCATTTTTCAGGAGCGGGGAAGGGAACGAGCGGATGCATCCGCGCTCGCCTGAGCAGACAGGCAGGCACATACACAAAGACAAATCTACCCTTGTGCCAGCAGTCACTGCTCTGTCTCCCTCGAGAAGCTACACCCACTTATGTTGATTTGCTCTGCAGATACTTTTAGAACCAGATCAACCTGTGCAAACCCAAAGAACCATAAAATCCAGTGGAGCAGTGCCAGTGTGCCGCAGAGGAGAATCTAAATCTTGCTGTACCTTTGACTGAAGGGTTTATGAGGGAGGGAATTCCTTTTCTTTCAGCTTATTTAAATGGCCTGCAGTTACTATGGTTACTCTTAAGGCATTCAAAATCTGACTGCATGATGCAATTGGTGAAATGACAAGGCAAAAAAATTGATGTTCCTGTAAAACAGGCCGTTCATGTAAATGGCTGGTGGTGAGGATCTCATTTAGCCTATTGGCTCTACCTCAAATATTTTTCAGTTCCATCAAATTAGCATTTCCACTGTAGTTCTCTTGGTGACATGGGGCACAAGTGCTTTTGTTTCAACAAAGCCCACTGTGTGAAGTTCACTCCACTGAGGCTTTAAGACAATAGAGAAATGCCATTCAAAGAGCAAAAAACAATGAGCTATTATCTCTCTCATTTATCTGGCCTATCCATCAGACAGAAAGCAAGAAAATCTTGTTGCTTTAACAAATTATGTCATAAACTGCAAAAGAGGCTGCAAACACTCTCTCATCCTGCTATGGCTGCATTAGCTGAGTGTTAAGGAGACTCTCTCTGAGTGTTTAGGAGACTTCCTCTGAGTGTTTGGGTTTGTCCATTTTCACTCATAGGCTTTATGAAAATACTGCACCCAGCATTGTAACAAACAATAAGCTATAATGAGTTAAGGAATGGAATATGGGAACACAGAAGCAGCCACTGATCTCTCTCAATCACAGTTACTTATACAAATAGCAGTGTAGACATTGCCAGCCTAATAAAACCTGCTATTTTAATAATATTGAAAGTGTTGGTGTAACTTTTTTTTTTAATCCACATTCATTTTAATTCATTAACCGGCCCCTGGCTGACTATTCAATAGCTTACCATTTCTTCTTCATCCTAGCCTGGTATCCTGCGTGACAAGAGAACAAGGAATGAGGTGGAGGAAAAAGGGATTGTTTGTTAAATGAAATCTAAATGATGGATTCAGATAGATGTTTTCCATTATTAAAAGGAACTGAAGCGTTACTTTTCCAAACTACAAGAGCGCAATACTGATTTCAAAAAATACAAATCTAATGCAAAACAAAGACAGTCCTGCTATTTTTTTATTCAGCAACTATGACCTAAGTTAAGAATTCCCAGATTTGCCCTGCAGCAGAGGCTGCCATGATGACACCTCCATGGAATTGCCATTTCAGGCTTTCATCACTGAGGCCCCTAATTGCTGAGCCACTGAGTTCACAGGTCTAAGGATTAAACCTTTAGGTCTCAGCACAGTTGCCACACACCACAGGAGTAATACCAACAGAAGGTTTCTGGCAGCAAGGGACACAAAAGTTCATGGTTAAAAGCTGTTCCCTTGGCCTTCTGAAGCATCCACTTTTGATACTGCCTCTCAAAAGCTGTGTCATGGTAGTAAATTTACAATCAGTAAGATGTTCAGCATTCCCTCAAGCATAAACCAAAATTCTAGAACCAAATCAAAGATCTTTCAGTGAAGTCTCAAGAGAGACAGGACTCAAAGTTCATCAAGTTACATTTCAATAAAAATATCATCTCTAGGACTCACAAGTTGCACTCCAAAAGACAGGTGGTCCCTTGACTCATCCTCTCCAGTACATGTCCTTAGCTCACCAAACATCTTTTTAATGTGATGCCTTCAGCTTTAACAGCAGTTTCTGGCTAAACCCACTTTAGTTATTCCCTCTAAAATTAGGTACTTATATCAGCATTGGTTTAGGGCTTTGTTTTTAAAAACTCCTTCTAGACCACAGTGCTTTCAGGACTCAATGCACCTGTTCCTTTTTACAGCACTACATCAACGGCAGAAGCAAGGCCAGGATCCACAGACAGAGCTCCACCAGTCTCTGCAGTGCCAAGAAATACTTGTACTATTCAGTTTCATCAGATATGAACTGCTGCATAAAATGGAAAGTAAAATGCTCTCCAGCCAAGTCTCTGGACTGCAAATGTGGGATGTGGTAACAACACGCTGAACTAAGCAGCAAAGCACCAACCGTGTCCTTAAACACACCTCCCACTCCTAAGGGTTAACAAGGCCCCAAACCCTTTGCATGTTTAATGTAGGGATCTTTACCTCTGCATACGCAGGTCCTGTAAAGGCAGGGAGGAGGGCTGAGTGAAGGGGCCCTGAAGGCTTCTCCAAGCTTTTGGATAGCATGCTGTATTGTGAGGCAGCAGCAGGAGAATGAGAACCCTGGATGTACAGCATCTGTCTGTTTCAGCAGGCACAAGATGGCTGGCTAGGCTACAGAACAAGCAGCAGGAGTCCTTGCTTTGCCAGTCCAGCCTTACCTTACAGAAAAGCAGATAAGGAGGAACTCTCTTCATTCCCTGTGCCCTCGAGGTTACTGCAGCTGAAGATTGCACTCAGCCCTGAGTGATTCTACCCCGGAGTGCAGCTGACCAATTGACAATTCAAAAGATAAAGAAATGTTCAGGGAAATCATCACAGAATGAAATCCTGTTTCTAAGAATGAAATACATGGTAGATTAACCAGTGTGACTTAAACTGTTAAGTCACACTAATGGCCTCATCATGATTCTCAGCATTTGTATTTCCTCTGGATAAGAAGAGTTGAAGTCATTCTTTGGTGCTGAAATAGCAGTTGTACATCTCAGGGGATATGGCAAACCACCATCATAAACACAAGAAGTATCTTTGATCACACAAGTTTTAGCTACATTCATAATCTCTCACCAGTTCTAGTCTGTAAGTCTTGCCATCCAGTCCCACAGGCCCTTCAAAACCCTTATGTTACAGCATTGGGGAAAAAAAATAGGAGTGAGGGCAGGCAAGCAGACAGAAAAATTCTCATCAAAAATATACTCTGGAAGGCCATTCCAGTATCCATCAAACAGCAAAATTAAGAGAGTGGTGGTTTAGGGGATATATTTCCAAAACACTGGAGTCAACATTTCCAGCTTTTCAAAGAACTATTCAGTAATTTAGGAGCTTAAGATGCTACTTTTGCAACTCAGACCTACAGTATTGATGCTACACTTTTGCTTCTATGTTTCCTTCACAGCAGTTTTCTGGCTAGGGCGCCAGGATGCAATGGAAAGGCTAGAGCAGCCACTGAAAAAAAACAGAACCTATTCATACAAGGTGCTGGAAATTAAATGATTAATCAGCCATCAAAGCAGAATGCTTCAGAGGGGTTTGTACCAGTAAACCTGAATGCTGATGTTGCCAACCTGCTCTTTTACATCTGTATATGTTTCTCAACCTGCAGGAAGAGTGGATAATCCATCATATTAGGTATTATTCTGATGAGACATTAAAAAAAACAAACAAACAACAAAAAAAAAAAACCAAACCAAAATTGAACACCACTGAAGTCACCAGAACAAGAAAATAAAATAGCTTTGTGTTCCATTTGCTTCTTTCCTTTTAGTTGCTTTTCAAATAAAGGGGTATTTTTCCCCACAGGTCAGACACTTTCATCTCACATTGCACAATCTCTACTCATGTGATGCTTAGGTGTTCCTCACTTTATTGTTTGCTCTGGAAGTTAAACTCATATAGTGACTGCAAGTTGAAGTTCCAGGTTAGTAAGATCATTTCACTGACATGAGTGAAAAATAAAGGACCTAAGTGTGCCTACCAACTCTCTCATTTTCAAGGAGTTATGTCAGCAGGGAACATTTCAGTATTATTCTCAAAACAGAAGGGCAAAGGACACAGACCCACTAAAAGACAAGACATGGATATACCAGGCAACAGCCAAATCCATCCAATCAAAGAATTCTACATTTTGACAACAATTCTATCCATTTATCTAATTTTGCCTAAAAGCCTCTTCCCAAAAACAGTCCCATTGTGAGGATTTGCTTGTATTTCAGTAACTCAAATAATTAACAAGTGTCTCATGAAGCTGGGACCTAACATGAAGACAGGGGTTTGAGCATGTTTCTGCGCTGAAAGATCTAACACTCCTAGATGTCATTAGAAACCTCAGAGCATCTGCATTTGGAACATTCTACAGCAGCAGTTCTGGAAAGACATTGAAAGCAAAGGTTCTTTTCATCCCTTGCTCAGAAAGTCTTACAGTTATCTAAAATTCCCTGGAATAATACAAGCAAAAGGACAGGAGAAAATGGCCTCAAGTTGTGCCAGGGGTGGTCTAGCTTGGACACTAGGAAAAATGTCAAGCTCTGGAGCAGGCTGATCACCATCCCTGGAGATATTTAAAAGATGCCTAGATGTGTCACCTAGGGACATGGTTTAATGGTGGACTTGATGATCTTAAGAGGTTTTCCAACCTAAAAGAATGATTCTTATACATTACAGGTATAGGTTAAAACAGATATCTATTTGCATAATATATACAAAACAGATATTCATTAAGTTATCTATAATTACATGAGCTCCCTAATAATATTACACCACAGATGCAGGAGAAATTACCATGCACACGGCACCAAAGACTTTATGGAAATACATGAATTACAAATGAGAATATCACTCAGCACTTAATCTTTTCTTCTGATCCAGAATAAAAGGAATGAGACTGTATCCCTCCCCACACGTGTACAGGTGCATGTAGACACTTTTCCTTGCCTGTCGATAAAGGAGAGGTTTGACTCAAGAAGGGGCCTTCAGTGCCCTGACAGCTTTGACAGCCACTGTCATTACAGCTTATCAAAAAAAGGACATCGCATGATACCAGTATGTAAAAATCCCTTCCCCATTTCTGCCCTTTCCTTGACATTCCTTATCGTTTGCTGCCAACATTCCTTTACATTGTAGGATTATCACTGACAGACATCATTTCAGAGTAAAATTTATAACAAATTAAAGACCTGGTTTTCTCATGTCATCATTAATACAGAGAGCCATGAGTTTCATAAAAGCACAAAAGTCACTAAAGGTCACATCCACAGTCCAAAGAAGTCAAAACTGTATTTCTAATGAATTAAAATCTGATGAGTATGGATGAAACCCTAAAACTATAATAGGAAACATATTTCATTAAAAGATCACTTAAGAAGATCATAACCCACTTCAAGGACTAATTTGAAAAGCCTTTATTTTAAAAGTAACTTTATGGCACGACCAGCTTTACTATTAAATCGTATGGTCCCTTTGAGAGACTTTGCCTTGCATCTAACCTGAGGATGAAGCTGCAATGACAGCAGCTACAAAGAAATCACAAGCTGAGTGGATTTATGTTTATAGAATCTAGAAAAGTGCTAACAAGGGAAACAGTACTTTTCATGGATTCAAAGCAGAGCTCTTCTGGTTTTGGTTTTAGGTCTGGTTTGATCAGAATCAATATTTTAATTCCCTCCTAATTCTTCTCCTCCCAGACCTTCCTTTTCTTGTCTGTCTGTAAATGAAGACCTAGAGAAGAGCCATTTTTGAGGGCCCATGCCCACATTTTGTGAAAATGAATAAACAAGCATTAACAAAAAGCACAATCTGCATAATTTGGGGCCAATTACTGTCTTCTGCATCACCCCAGCAAATGTAGCTATTTGTGAACTGGAGTAAGAACCACTACCTGCATCATCCCACAGTCTGTTTTGACACCAACACTTCTACCTCATCTTCAGCAAGGTTAGCTACCAATATTTTAGTCCAAACCTGAAAATGAAGAATTGCTGATTTTTTTTTAATTGGGTTGAATGACCACACTGAAATTCAAAATTTTAAAACATTTTAATCTAAGGCTTCTTACTTACATGGCCACTATCTACTTGCCATGAAATTTTTTTATACTTTGCTTTCTGTGATCTAATCAATGTGAAATAAATGGACATTCCTCTAAGAACTCTATGGCTGTCTCAAGTTGTGCACTTAAAAAAAAAAATCAACCAACCAAAAAAAAACTTATGGAAGGTATTTCACATATTTATTAGTATGCACATGGAATTACATAGGTTCTCCTCAATTGGCTCTAAGGGTCTTTGCTCACCTCACATGAAATTCTCTCAGACAGGTAAAACAGTCTTCAACACTGACATGAGACCTATTTGCTTCAGCAGTGAACACACTAAGATGCATTGGTAGACTAAGGTAGGAGGAACTCAAACTGAGTTCATTATTTGCTGTAAGTCTCAAAAATACTTCAGGGCATTAAGTTCCAGCAAAATTTTATTTGACAAAGAGGATTTAGTAAAAAAAGTCTACTTTCTAATCCATAATACTAAAGCCAGTCTGGAATACAGATGCTCTAGTGATGAACATTTCCCTGGTGAAATAGTTGCAGGATCTGGTCATTAGAACATCGCACTGAGATGGAGAAATCTGGATTTCAACTCACAGCTGTGTCACAGAATTCCTCAGCAAGTCTGAGATAGTATTTAATCCCTCTGGTATCAACATATTCAATGAAGCTTATAATTTTCTTTATAATATCCATCATGCACTTACTGAATCTAGCAAAACAGGGTTCGAATCACATTTTAATCCCCTGTAGTATTGAGTTCTGACACCAATCCCTCACCATGGGAAGCCAGTTGGCAAAGGAAGCTGTGGTTAAAAAATACACCTGCAAGTGTCTTTCTACAAATCCAATTAAAAACTGGCTGCCCTATCAGTAAGAAAGGGATAGACTCAGCTCTGCTAAATAATTCCCTGATAAAATCCTATTGACAAGGTAAAGTTCCCAGTGCCAGCTCCACAGGCTTGGTGTGATGCAGCAAGTGCTGCCAGAATGGCAGTTCTGTAAGACCCAAAGGCCCCAGTGCTGTCATGGGACACACCAGGCACCAAGTGACAGAGCCACAATCCAAGAGCAGTAAGAAAAGATAGTAATTTCAACCAGCCATCCAAAAGCATTGTTTCCTCCTAGGCATATCACAGTACCTGAGAAGACATCAGTTCTCCAAAATTGCCATAAGAGAATCCTCATACTTTGATTATGCATGAGCTTGGTTCCAATGACAAGAGTTATATTCATTAAATGCCTTTGGTATTTATATGGTCATTGCATTAACTTCCACAGGGACAGCTCTTTTCCAGGGATGTTAAACACTATGATGGCAAAACAAGCAGAACCATAAGAGAAGGAAACTATAAAGTCAGTTTTCCTATGGGTTTGTGTGACAGTCAGTTTCCAGTGAGGCGCACACTTGAATTTAAAATTTTCTTTAGGCTACAATTGTCACAACAGAGCTTTTTCACTTGTAGCTCTGGTGTCTAGTAAAGGTTATACCTGTGACACTTATCTCAGCAGAGCTTTTATGAACCCACTCTCATGCACTGTGGAGGCTGTTACCTTTCTGGTCAAATTTGGATTAAACTGGCCAACAGATCCACTGCTGGAATGGAAAGAGACAGAAGACAAACAAGGATGGGAAAATTGTTCATGATTACATAAGCCTTAATCCCTCATGAATCTAGTAAGATATGAAGTAGCACTTAAAGCCCAGTGATCTTAAACCTTCTCATAAAGCTTCCAAAGTTCTCGAAGCTGGTTCAATAAATAAACAGAAATATTTGAAGTACAAGTGGAAAACGAACAACAGTGAGAGATGATGGCAAAGACTTACACATAGAAGTACAGAATTAGTGCTTTGCACTATTTCTGCCTCAGCATGTTAACCTTTCTCTCTCTGACCTCCACTTCCCTTTAGTTACTCACCATGAAATAAGTCTTTTAATTGCTATGTAACTAAAGCTCTCTTTCTGGCAGATTGACTGAGAAGGCCAAGCTGGTGTCTGGGGACTACAGGCCCTTTGGTGACAGCTTTAATTCTGGTCAGAGCAGAAAAGTCAATAAATCATTCTCGCAGAAGTTGTTACTGACCCTGAGCAAGCCCTGGGAGGAGAAGTGCAATCTCTATTCATTAGGAAGTAGTCTTGTTCATTTTTTATATTTTAACTTTCAGAGATGAAACAAAGAAGTAAAAGAAAAAAAACAAAAGAAAAAGGAGATTGGTTCAAGAAAAGCAGAGAGTGCAAAGTCCAGCTTTGACCAACTGGAGGAGACCATTCTATAAAGTTCTTGATGGACCTAGTTCTGACTCATCTAAAGCAAAGCTGCATCGCCAGTGTTTCAGGACTCTTACCCAAACCCCAAGAAGGCAATAAAATACAACCAGTCTTCTTGCATTGTCCTCATGTGTTCTGTTTTTTTCTTGAGAATATATGAACTTCGATTGGTCAAATAAAGCTTTTCTTCTTCCAAATTTAGGAGGATTTTTATATTTTTTTTTTAAGATCGACCTAAAATATTCTTAGGTAATCAGTAGAAGTGTTTCAATTAATACTAGGTAAGGCATCTTCTCAGTCTGCAAATTAATACTAATTAATCACATGATTTTCCCCTCCTCCCTACTTCTCTGTGGCTGTTACACCTCCAGCCTGTTTATATCCATATTCACCCTGAAACTTCACCAGCCCCTCTAAGATTTACTTTTAACTGACAGAACACAAATTTCCAACTTTATTTTCTATTTTAAAGGATACTTTAAAGTATGTGTTTCAGCAAAACAGGGAATTTATTTGGAAACACCCAGTCATCAGAAAAGCAGGAAATGAAGGATCAATGAGCCTGGGTATACAAGTTTCCAATGTCAAGCAAATTATTGTCAAGGTGCTGTCATCTCAGTACCACAATGACAAGCCCCCTTCAGAAATATCAGTACGTAGGTAAACATTTTGTCACACAAGTAAAAACTAATGTGTTCTGACATCATTTCATGCTCAGACTGTATTTATTTTATATGGTTGTGTCTGCCCTTCCCTTTGACCAATACAGATTCTAGCACTGGCTTTGCTGGAAACAGGAATAAGCCAACAAAGATCCAAAACAACCTTTTTATGGTGTAAAAGGAAAAACTGAAGTGATGAGGATTCCCAGCAAAAAAACCCAAAGCTGGTTACAAAGGATAAATGCAGCAGGTATGACCGGTTACTGCTGTAATCCTACATTGTTTCACTTGAGAGAAAGATTAATTCTCTGCTGCACTTGGCATTCTAAAAAATTACAACGTCCTGTCTGAGCCACAGCAGAGGTAAAGAAAACAAACCCAGCACATCCATGCTTTATTATCGCTTCACTTCATCATCGACTAGAACACAAGAAAATCAATAAGAATCCTATAAGAACACATCCACCACAATAAAATATGTGGCTTACATATATCAAATCCTAATAAGTGTGCTTGCATGCTCAGCAGAGAAAATCACTTCATAAAACAATCCCAGGAGAGGGCTAAAAAACAAAAAAGGTGTCTAAGGAGGGGACAAAACTGAATGATATATCTAGAGGACAAGGAGATAGCTATAAGAACTCATCATCAATATAGTGGACTTGACAGGCCAATGTTTCTATCCATTACTCTAAAACCTTAGATAACTTCTTACCTCCAAAGAGCCATATGCATTTAATTTGTTCATTGTCCCGTACAGCAGGAATTTCCATTTACCAGATCTACTAATTTCCTAACCCTTTTAATCAAAAGGGCTTCTATTATTTGAAGATATATTTTGACAGTGTTTCCCCCATGTTAAAGTCTAGTATTCTAGCCCTGGATCTGTCTCAAGAGGTTATCTACAATCTATACCAGAATAAGCTTCTACTGACCTCCACTATGCAAGCCAAGATATTAAAAAAAAAAACCAGCATCAATTTTTAAGTAGTAGTACCCCTATTCCTGTAATTACTAATATTATTGGCTAGGAGAAAGTAGAAAAGATTTATCTTTTTGTTTGCAATTTTAAAATTCATTTTCCTGTCTTTTCCAGTTCATTCGGCACATTTAGCAACTTCTTTTATATGCAGCCAACTACATCCTTTTCTTTGGCACCGTGTCCTTTTCTAGTCATCAAAAAACCATCCAGTGAAAAATACTACAAGTATAACAGAGACAAGACTTTTCAGCAAGAAATGAAGAAAGAGTAGGCCTGAGAATTGCCTCAGTATTGTGCCTTATGTATCCTTCTCAAAGGCCTAGCTTAAAAGAGAAAAATTTGAAGAGTAAAGAATAAATAAAGTTGTACCATTAAACAGTCCTTTACTATCATGTTGTTTTCCTAATCAGTTAAAACACAAATTCAAAGTGAGAGTGCCCCTTGAATGTTCACCTATTCCAGTTTCCTTGATCTTGGATACTGCCTTGCACTCCAGATTGCTTTTACAACATCCTTTTATTGAGCTTTCTTTACACTGTAGTCCCACAAGGCCAGAGAGACTCCTCAAATCAATTCTCAGTGCACCTGAATCAATTTCTGAAGCTCACCATGTCAAGGGAGCAACCTTTTTTGAGACTAGAGTAGTCCTATGAGTTTCTAATATAGTGCATTAAATTTCTTCTGTAATTCAGTGTCAGGCTTTAAACCTAGTGCAGACAGTAGATATAACATATACTAGTAAAAACAGAGAGTAGGGTATAAACTTGCATTACAGGTATTACAGCACACATTTGACACAATAGCACCCTTCTACTGTGAAAATAACAATGGAACTAGTTCCAACTTCTCAGCAAGATCCTGACACTTGGGCATAACTCCTCACAAAGCACAAGCTTGTGGATTAGTTTTACATCACAGAAATATGACTTGAAACTTTGATAAGGATATTTAAAGCTAAAGAACAAAACCCACTGATTCTTTGGATTCAGGGCAAGATTCCAGAGGATTCACTAGTATACCCAGAAAGATGATCTGGCTTCTGTCACTTAAAGAGGGGAAATGACATACAGTGTGCTAACAAAAGAAGCTTAGAGAAACTCACAAAGTATGTTATCTCTGAAGATCTCCCAGGATCTAAGCCACACACACAACTCATTCAGGAACTCTGTTCTCCAAGAAGCAAACCAACAGGTGCTATTAGTCCCATTCTCACAATTCTCATCTCCCCAATAAGAGCAGCACATTATGATGATTTAGTTTGCCCTCAAAACAGTTTCTGAGTGTCTGCTCTGCTGATGCTTGCTCCTGAATATGCCGTTATTCATTCTCTACTTTTCTCAACAGAACCATAGTTACTATAATACTCTCTAAGGACAGGAAAATGGATCTCATTTGCCTCTTTCCTCCAGCATCTAATTTTAAGACACAGCAGTACTTCCCTGCTTACTAACAACACAAAAGTGTCATTCCTATATCCAATTAGGAAAGAAGGTACTCCAAACTCATGAAGAGAAACTTTAATTACATAGCAGCTTTAAAAGATCTCTCTATATAGATTTAGTATTCTTAAATATGCTGTTCATTAATAACTTTATGTGAGCAAAACAGCACATTTTTATTACTTTAATGTTATTTACAAAATAAATTGAAAGTCTGTAAATACAGCAAATTATTCCTGGTTTTTGCTCAAATTTTGAATACTATTTATAAGTCATATGCCTCAAAACAGTATTTAATTAAAACCACTTAGGAACAGAAGACAACTTTAGAAAAGAAAAAACAAGGTGCATTTGCCTAATGCTATTTTTCACAGTCCAGTTTCATTAAGGTAGAGTAGATCTTCCTTTTCAGGAGCTCCAAAGTCTTTCCCCATGAATAAATAAACAAAAATTTTTCAGCTTTTTATGTTAGGTTAACGTGTTTAATTACATACCTGGATTTTGTGCATGTGTTTGCATTTAAATGTACAAATATGTACACATATGCTCTTATCTACACAAAAGAGAGAGAAATGGGAAAAGAGGTACATGGACAAAGACTTCCTACTTCCTTCTTACACAGTTCTGGCACCAGGTCCAAATGCAATGAAAACTGATCATCTAAAAAAACAGCTGGGATGTATATCAGTGCAAAGTTGATGCCTGAATAACAGAGCAGGTGCAGAAAAGAACTGGAACCAGAAGGAAGCCATTTTCTCCCAAATTCCCAATCCAAAAAGAAAGCTCTTGCTTCTCATCAGAGGTGATACAGAAGTCCCCAGTAACCGCTAGGGGATTCTTATTCTTAATTTTGTTTGAACAGTGTTGTCCATGGCACATCAGTCTGACTAAAGGATTCTGCTTTGGAATAAAAGCCAAAGGAGCATTTCCTGGTTCTCGTCATTCAATGGCTCAGCTGGAGTCCCGTTGGGGTGGTTTTAATTCCGTCACAACGCAGCACCAAAACAGCAAGAGAGAATCCACATACTTGTGTCATGATTGCCCACAACCATAAGTCTTAGTTGAGATGGACACAATACTGTTAGAATACTAAACTTTCCACATGCAGCATCACAGAGTCCTCTGTTTCCTTCCACAGGCAGCATCACTCAGCCTTCAGATTTCTTCTTCCTTCTACACAACCAACTAGCTCCTTCTACTCCTCAAAGGGCCACCTAATCCCGTCTGTCCCTCATACAACATCTTACCTTTTCTGTCCCTCTCCCAGCCACGTGAGCCTTCCTCCTCTCAGCACGGCCAGCAGACTGTGAGTGACTCAGGCCCAGCCAAGCCCCTTTTGTAGGGCTCATCCTTATTGCTTACAGCTGTGGCTCTTAGGGGTGAGATGCAATCAATACAGCTGCCCACACGCTTGCATGAGCTTTGCAGCCAAAAATCTGGTGCTGTATGTAATGTGTCTTAAAACACATCTTTGAATCCATTTTCAACTAATGACCCATTCTAATGGTAAGAAAGACTATACTGCTCTGATCCAAACACAGCAAAGCATAAAAGCCCCTTTCTAGTCAAGTATGAGGGTATATTGTTACACTTTCATGGCTGAGGACAACCATGACTACTTCCTAGCCTTCACGTTTCCGTAAGATGTTTCACTACCAGTCTCTGCTTCCCACTTCAAAAACTTCTCACAGTCTGTAAGCAGCCAGAGTGGTGACATTTTATAATTTGTCTACTCTAGTTTTTGTAATGCTGTTTATTTTCATACCTTGTTTTATACAAAAGTAATTATTACCTTCCAGGAAGCTTCACACTTCATTGGCTCTCAGTAGAGAAAGTCCCTTGAAGTGGGTTTATTCACACAGGAAAACCCTCAATTCCCTCCACACGGGACAGCTGTCACGTTGGCTTGTCAAGTGCCACCCTGAAACCCCGAGGTTGTTTTTAGGTTGGGAGCAGGGGGAGGCAATTGATTACTGCAGAGCAAAAGTGAACTTTCTTCCTCTCACAGCAGCTTACACTGACACCAGTCACTGGCTGTGGGTATCTCCTTTCTCTGTGTTCATAAAGTCCACACCCAAACAGGGTAAGGTAACTGCAGGGAAAGTGGGAATAGTGAAGGATAACAGAATGGAGCTGAGAGTTTGACAGCCCATGCAAGCAGGGAAAGAAATTAAGAGAACATGCCTGGCCAGAAGTGAAGGTACAGGGTACAGGTGCAGGGAAGAACAAGAACATCCATTTCTTTCTCCTTTCTCTCAACCAAGCAATTATTCAGCAAAATGGGCAGACACATTATAGTCTTTTTATTACTGTTAGCAACTTCAGTATTGGAACAAATCTTATGGCAAACTCTAGTCAACAGGAGAGATTTCACTTCCAGGAACAGTTTTAGCTCCCTTGCCACCACCCTGCTCCTTCTATTTTTGCACCAAAAAGAAGGAGGGATGATGCATAAAGGAATACATCCAGAAAAGTACATGGAGTGCTGTTGGCTTGTCCTTATAGTGGTCTGCATCATGATACCACAAATTAAAGGGGACACGAACAGCAGGAAAAACAGTGGCTAAGAAGGTGAACTGAGGAAAAAGAGTTGTATTTCTCACCCCAAGCATGCAGCACTAATTCCATTTTATAGATGCTGGCTGGCTTAACCTCAAAATTATTCCTAGCCTCCTTCCAAATTATGGCACATCCACTTCCCAGAATCTCTCTGTTTCAATGCTTACAAATGCACTCATTTTATCTCATACAGTCACTCAAATATTTCTGCAGGCACTAAGATGTCAGGCAGTGTCAATGTACACAGTATTGCAGTTACATTGATGTAGAAAAACAGGAGAGTCACTGCTGCACAATATTACAGATCCCTCTAATTTTGGTATTTTATTTTAGTGTTCCAAGAACCCCTGTGAGAATGAACTCCTACAAATTTTATCCATGTTCAATATTCAATACACGAAAAATTTTGAAGAAATCATGCTTAGGCACCATACACACCAAGGATCCCAAAATCAGGCACAGGAGGATACACAAAGGTAGCAACTTCCTTTTTTCACACCTAATTACAGTCTCAGGTGCTTCAAAAGAAGCAACCCCAGCATGGAAAGAGATCTTTTTGTATGCAAAGAAAGTATACAGAGAGGTAAAAATATGCAATCCCAATCAGCCGTTGCTGCAGATTTCCAGATTTACTTCTGAATATTTTAGCCAGCAAACATAGCATTTAAAGCAATGTAGGCATAATAATTTCACTGAAGGCAAGCCCTGCAGAGCATTTCTTGCTGTGGTGTTATAAGAACACAGAAATCCAGTAACCTGAACGAGGCTCTGGACAGAGCAGGGTCCTCCCACAACCAAAGAGGACCACATAATTCAGACTAATTTTAGGAGAAGTTGTATACATCAAAGTAGGAGGTGTGGGGGAGATGACTGAAAATACACACCACAAAATTTAGCTTTCCTTTACACAAGGGCATTTTACCTGTAGTGCCATTAATGATTTACAGGAAGATTTTATAATTCCTATGTCTCCAGAAGCTTATGTTCCAGGTTCAATAAGCTAATAATACTCCCTGGAAACATTAAATTTACTGCAGCTATTTTAAGAAGTAAGGAAACCTTAGAAAGAAAGACTATAGAACAGAACCTTGAAATGATTCAAAATATAATACTCCTCCAATGCCACTTGGCACAGCAGAAGACACTTATATTCCAGTAGAAATAAAAAATAGCTTGCACTTTACCAAGTATCTAAAAGCTCCTTAAAAATTCAATGCTGCATATGCAACAAGCATTTCACTTGTCACCCAGGACAGAAATGTTGTTGCATATGAAGCAGTACCTGACAACTATTTAATAACGTTTGACATG
Source organism: Phainopepla nitens (assembly GCA_013400175.1). NCBI lineage: Eukaryota > Metazoa > Chordata > Aves > Passeriformes > Bombycillidae > Phainopepla > Phainopepla nitens. Next base: position 179,636 of record VXBQ01000656.1, on the reverse strand, counting down.
ATACAACAATGTATTTTACTTTTTTCGTTTAAAGACAGATTTGACAGATATTTGGTCATAACAACAAAACTTAAACTAAGGGGTTTTGAGTAAAAAAATCCATTGAAGACTTTTGTCCACTGACACCCATAAACAGGGCTGTCAAGGTGAAACAGTACATCAAAAACTGCCGAATAAGAAATCATTTAGAAGAAGGAGCAGAGAAAGGAAAAGCAGATAGGTATTGAGGAGATACTGGAAACGCCATTATTCACTCACCTAAGGGAGACATTTATGCACCACACTGCTAAATCTCTGAGAACCAGTGAGACACAGGTCACCAATGTTACTAATAGGAGTAGTAACAAATGTATTTATGCCTAGAGTTCCTAAAGGCTCACTAAAAAGGGTTACAGTATCTGCGTATAGTGCTAGGCATTCCTCAAGTAGGGATCCATAGCTGGGATTGCTCGCAAGTCTGACAGAAGACAGTAAGCACGACAGGGAAAGGCTGAAGATGCGTACAGTGAGCACGGCAAGGGCTTGCAATCATCTGGACACTTTGAGGAACAGGGAGCAGCGGGGTGTAGGGTGTGTTTACCTCGAAGAGGACACCTAACCACAAAGCTAAGGGCAAGGAGGAGCCCGGACTGAGGTGATGTGAGGAGGATCAAGGAGGAGGAAGCGAGCCAAGCTTTGAGCGCACCGGCGGAGAGGGCAGGGCAGCAGCGCGGGCTGCTCTCGGCAGCCTCAGCCCGTGCTGGGCCGCCTCTGCAGCTGCTGGCTCCAGCTGGTGTCCCTGCCTGCTGGCTCCCTGAGCTGCTCCCTCAGGCCAGAGCCAGGCTGTGATGGGGGAAGCACAGCCATGGTCCTGCTGCTACCTGCGGAGCCACATCCTGGGGCTGAGAGTCCCCCAAGGAGACCGGCGACACGGTTGGGCCTGTGCTTGATTCTGCCTTGAGTCTTTCATTTGATGCTCCATTCCTAAAGGAGGTATTGGTACAACTGGAAGGTTTTCATATTAACTGCCTGGAAGGATTGATCTGCGGATATTTAAAATTAAACAAAACCAAAAAGACTAGATATTCACAGCTAAGGGTGAATGAAGGAAGAAAGAAGAATAAATGAAGACTGAAGAACAAATAAATTAGGAATACAAGAAAACACATGCACCAATTGCCAAAAGGAATTATTTACTGTGGTAAATGCAAGTATGAATGACAGTTACGGAAAAGAAAAGAAAAATGTGGCAATACAGACAACTACAACATCTAGGAAAGAAACAGAAACTGCAAAAGAGTCTCCAGAGGACAAGAACGATGTTCCAATATTCAAAATTCTTCAAAGCAAGTGTAGGCAAATAAAATGTTTAAATGATGAGAAGAAATGTCTCCACTCTGTACAAAATATAAGAGCTCTCCAGTGACAGAAGGCTGTCTGGATAACCCAAGGCAGCTTGTCTAACACTTATTTGCTGATTACAATTTGATTGAAAATAAGCGCATTGCAGACTACACAAATGCAACTGAACACCAGTATTTGCTGAGACCTTAGGTTAATCCCTCTTAAAATAATGCTGTTGAATAACCTCAGAACTTAAAATATCTACATACAGTAAACTAGAGCACTCAGAAATTCAAACACACTTACACTGCATATTTCGAAGTTTAGAACACAACTCTTGAAGAGGAAAAATGCATTCTTACCCCTATTATACTACTTCAAAGTTCCTAATTTTATTCTTCTCACATCAGAAACACACTGGAAATTTGTAATTTTCCTTTAAATGAGAATTTACAAAAAGAATTCATGGTATATACCAAATAACTTAGTTCAACATCATTATTTGTGTTATAGCATAGCTTGATTAAATATCTGGAAGATTAAAAAAGAAAGAAAAATAAATCAAGCTCTGTAGTATAAAGGGTGATGCTAAGAATTTTTTTTTCTAACATAATGAGATCATACCATTAAGGCTCCACTGCTTGCAACTTACAAGTAATTTTCTTGCTTTATGGGATATTGTCCTTCATTCATACACACACTCCATTATGCATTATAGATAACATATATAGGGGGCTAAATGGAAGAAATTGCAATAAGCGTTTCCACAAGATAATGGAACGGATATATGATACAAGGGAGACTCAGCATGGATGAAGAAATCCGCTTATCAGGCCCTGCACAGTATTCCAGCTATTTATGTTAAGTTTAAGCATTGTTATCTGGAGAAGGGGGAAGAAGGGGGGGCTCACAGAGGAACAAGGTTATTCATTTGCTTTAGTAAGCCTGTGTGATAAAGCCTTACTCACATTTCCCACACCCATAACTTTCAAAGACTCGTCTTCACTGAGACTCTGGTCTCTCTTTTCAAGTTTTACTAAGAGTAAGAATGATGTCGTTGATGCCATTACTGCACAATATTGTAAAGGTGCAGGACTGAGTGGGAACAGAAGTGGGAAATTTTAAAGGATATATTTAAATAGAGACAAAGATACTTTACCACGAAAAAAAACCCATAATCCTGTTAGAATTCTCTTTATTGTCAGCTATCCACAACTCCAAATTCAAGTTCTCTTGCTGAGGAATAAATAAAGAAACCTCCTCTCTGGAACAATACATACTATTCAGCTTTTTTTACCATGGGAGAGGTTTAATTCAAACCATTTTGGATCTCCATTCCCTCCACTGAATATAATAATATCTGGAAAAGGCTTCTGGAATTTAACCTAATCTCACAGGCTTAGCTAAGACAAGAATCACTAAAATTCAAAGACTGAACCTGCCTTTGTGCACGAGTTATTATTCAAGGGATGTTTTCCTGGTAAATTAGGATTCTGGACTGGGTCTGTCTTCCACCAGATAGTCATTTCCACTCTTATTCCCAGTACTTCAGTCTGTAAATTTCAAAGAGCTCTTCAGAACTGAAAGAATTTATGGGGATGAAGGGAATCTACAAGTGAAGAACTAAACCCTAAAGGTCTTATCTGTTTCACTTGACCAGAACAACTTCACCAGCAGGCAGTACAGCACACAGATGCTCCCACTTTTCACTACATTTTTCTCAGTAACATCTGGTCACAGAACTCTACAGGAAAATTTCAAAGCAACAGTAAAACTTATAGAAAACAGTATTTCTTAAACACTGACTGCCAGTATCTCAACTTTTAATACCTGGTTTATGACCTTCACAGGCACTCTGACACACATTCCAAAGAGCATGTGACCCTATTATGTCATCCAGTGTCCAAAACATGGGATTATCTTCTTCTTAGAACTCGTGTTCACTGAGGAGTTTTGCTACTGGTATCAACAGCCTCCCTTTACAAGCCTCTTGAATCAGCAGTCGCTCTCCATGGTTCTTTTTATAAATGTTATCAAGTACAGGCAAGTTTAAGAAATTACTTATGTCAGCAATATCTCCCCCCTTCTCCATGCTCAGGTTTTCAATTGCAGTGAATTAACATAGTACACCCCAATAATTAAAAAAAAACCTAATTAAACATATAGGCATTGTCAACAATAGACACACATCCATCATTAACTTCTGAACCTTCCAAATACCCTGCCACTTTAAAATAATCTGTTAGGAGAAGAATTCAAAAAGACAACAAAATTTATAGCATATAGGGAAGCAAATGATCCAGAACAAATAGCTCCTTCATGAAAAAAAAAAACAACAAAAAAAACCACCAAAAAACAAACCAACAAAATAACAAAAAACCAACCAAACGAAAAAACCAACCCCAAAACAAAACAAAACAAAAATCCCAACAAAATAAAATCAGGTCTTCCACTGGTTCTCCATTGTTGGTGTGAGGTGTAGTGGCATTGGGGTCCCTCAGGTAGCTAGACTGAATTCACACACAGTCACAGCCATGAATAACACTCAAAATCAACAAAAACTCTCACAAGATTATTCCAGCTTCAAATTACACAGATCTCCATTATAAACACTAACACAAACACAGGGAAAGAAGGAAGCAAGATGAAAAAAACCAGATACCTCTATAAGCCATGGTTAAGAAGTTATACACAGAATAAATGAAAACCCTTGAAAAATGCCACAATAATAACATACACTGCTTCAAAATCCTTTTGGAATAAGGAAATGCTGTATTTCACAAAAAGAAGTCTTTTAAAAGCAAAGAAATTGCCTTAAAGCTGCATGTTCCATGATTTTGAGTGTCCCTGTATCACAGTGCCTTACTTTCAGAGTCAGAAATCCTGAACAGAAGTAGTTAAACAAAAGAGATAGAGAACAATTGATAAGACCTTTTTCATGTCTTTGCATCAGTGCAAGGCTTCCTTCTGGGAAAGATAGATCCCTACTGATGGCAAGAAACCAAGAGTTAGAAGTAGGTTAGGTGAATCCCAAGGGATGATGATTTGTCATTGTCTAAAAAAATTAATTAATTAAATCTTGAATATAGACGCAATTAGAATTCCAAGCACCAGTAACCAAAACATTCAAAAACAGGTGTAGACACTTAATTTTCTTAACTTTATCTAATCTTTATCCCTGGAATCTGGGTCCCTACTTACCTATTGCCCATGGACACGATGTTCAAAAGCATTTCAACCCCCTACACAGTGCCTACTTTCAAAATCTTGACCTTACAGAAGATTCTGGTTTCTAAGTGGTTTTGTCACCAATCCAAAAAACATTTGTGTATACCCATAAAGCAGTCTGGAGCTTTAATTTACATAGTAGGAGTACTTGGAGATGGTGGTCTGTAAATAAATATTCAGCCTAAAGGAAGGTCACAATCTTGCATACACATGGCTCCATCAATTTACAAACTGAAGACAATTCTGCTTTTTACCCCCGCAAAATGCTACACAAATCTACTTTTTCCTCTCAGAGCAAGGTGATCAAAATATGGGACTGGTAGAAAGAAGAATGATCAATTAGCAAGACCAGAGAGATGCCCTTCAGGCTTCCCTAAGTGACTCTGCCTTTCCAAGCTGAGAGGAAACATCATTCTGACCCTGCACTGAGCTGGGTGGTGAGAGGTACAGCAACAGTTCCAACACAGAGCACAACTGCCAACAGCAGAACCTGAGAGCCAAAATGCAACTCAGTTTGTGCCAGAAGAATGTACAAACAGCCTCAGATCTTCCTGTTGTGACAGAAAAGAGCACTTAAAAAACAAAAACATCACAGGCAAAAAGATGCAGATTGAGCATCTTCCCTGCCAACACTTAATATAACCAACAGCAAGTATTGTTTTAATAACATATTGCTCCAGTATTTCAGAAGGAAGCAGGACTGCAGAAAATAGAGACTGCACAGAGTCACCCAATGGACACATGGATCTTTTTACCTCTTATCTAAGGATGACAGATTTGGGAGACAAATAAATTGTTTGCCCTGACCTGAATGCAATTCACTGAACAAGTCTGCACAGTTTCTGAGCCCTGAGAACCAATCTGAATGTCCTGTTAATACATAAACTTATAAACAGAAGGCTTCCCAAAAGAGCCAATGAGAATGCCACTAAGCCTGAAGATGGCTATCACAAACTCTTTATTTTTTGTAATAGTTCCAGCACAAATTACCATGTTGGCCTCCTCAGAAAAAAATCCACAAATTCAAGAGACATACAAACATCCTCAGCTTGGATGGACCCAATTCACCCATTGATTGGATCTGTAGGAGCAGAGCAGAGATCACTTCCACACAAAGACTTATCCCTACACGTCTATTCTTTCTCTCCACTACAAGGTAAAGTGAAACAACTCCATTCACAGCATTATCCCAGTAGATTCCTAGAACAGCCTGAGTTGGAAGGGACCTTAAAGATCATCCAGTTCCAACCCCCTGAGATGGACAGGGACACCTTCCACTAGACCAGGTTGCTCAGAGCCCCATCCAACCTGGCCTTGAACACTTCCAGGGATGGGGCATCCACAGCTTCCCTGGGCAACCTGTTCCACTGCCACACCACCCTGACAGTAAAGAATTTATTCCTAATATCTAATCTAAACCTGTCCCTTTGAGTTCAAAGCCATTCCCCCTTGTCCTGGGACTATATGCACTTGTAAATAGTCTCTCTCCAATTGCTACCATTACTGATTATCAATTATTATTACCAATAATAGGAAAGCAAAGAGAAGAAAGACCCAACCAATGGTCTGGAGAAAAAAATTGCTACAAACGGACAGAGAACTTCTGATGCTATGCCAAAACAATGAACGATCAACCTTGGTCATGACAAAAAGAAATTTTGTCCTGCAGATTTGCATCCATCAGGAAACTGCTCCCTTGTCAGACAGCCTTCACGCAGTGCTGCAGAACAGCACTACAAAGGATGATCTCATTCCTGAAACAAGATCACTCCTACTTGACGCAGCCTCCGAGGCTACCAAAAAGAGCAAATCCAGGATCAAAACTTTTGCTTCTGCATTAGCTGGCCTGTAATTAATCACATTCCAATATCTGTAACAACTTCTTAAACTCTGTTCACTTCGATTCTGCCTTTTTTGCAAATATTTCAAATATTTTCTCTCTCAATCTTTGTTTTCCTCTTAAATACAGTGAAAAGCAATCCAAAACACTATAAATATAGCATTAATACTATAAAAAACTTTGCTGAAAGCCCTCTATACTTTATAATAGAAAGTATTTACCAGGCCTTTCAAAGACTGAATAATGCAGAGTGTTAAGCCATCTGTGAAAGGTGTGAAAATTTAAAATTGATTCACTAACATAGCAAGACAACAAGACAACATCAAATTTCCAAGCCTTTGTGTCTTTACATATTCCAAAATTTCATACATAAATAATTTCTTTGTTTTCTCATCACCAGGCATTGAAAGATTAGATATGATGTATTTTTATTCAAGGCATGTCCCCTTACTTATTACTACCTTTCTTACTTAGGAAAAGAAAATTAAAATAGGAAAAACATACTGCTACAACACACGGCCAAATTTAAAATAAAAGTTGTCAGTGTTTACTAAGGGATGAGGTATTGGGGGGCAGGGGGAGGAGGCTGAGGCTCAAAACCCCCAAACTACTAGAAGCTGTTACTTACAAAAACCAGGAATGCAGAAAAAAAACCCCATTAGAACAACCCCAAAAATTGCACTAACTGCAGTGTGTGCCTCCTCACATTATCCAGTAAGATCCTCAGTTCAAAAATACTTTGAGGGAAGTAAGCTATAAAACCTCATATCATCCTTAATTACGTGATATTTACTTCTTACAGCTTCCACACAAGCCGCCACCAACCCCCAAACCCACTCAAAATCATTTTTAATTGAGACAACCATCTCATCTTTACAGCATTTCCTGAACAATTACTGGTTTGCAGTTGCCCCTGCGCCCATTCCTGTAGGTCACTCGCAGGTTAGGGCTCTGGCCTCTCTCCCGTTGCGAGGGCTGGTGTGCTCCCACTCCGCTCTGCTGGGTTTGTGCAGCCAGGCTTCGGCAGCGAGGGGACAACAGGGGCGGCTTCTGGGGGAACTGCTCCCACTGAGGAGAAAGGAGCAGCAGAAATAACCTGTGATGAACTGATCACAGCCACTACTCCCGGTCCTGCTGAGCCTCCTGGAGGGGAGGAGGAAGAGAATTCTAAAGTCAAGCCCAGGGAGAAGGGAGGGGTGGGGGAAAGGCGTTGTTAAGATCTGTTTTTATTTTCCAGTTACCCTACTCTGATTTAACTGGCAATAAATTAATTTTCCCCAAGTCAAATCTATTTTGCTTGTGATAGTAATGGGTGAGTGATCTCTCCCTGTCCTTATCTCAACTCATAAGCATTTCATTATATTTTCTCTCCACTGACCAGCCGAGAAAAGGCAGAGAGAGCAGCTTTGTTGGGCACCTGGCATCCAGCAAGGATCAACCCATCACATAACACCTTTGAAAATTAGGAAATATTCAAATCTGATATGCTACCTTAACTCATTTTAGAGAAAAGCAGCATGTTAAAACAGCTGACCTGCTTTCCAGTAACACTGCAGTACTATTCTTTCCTGAAGGAGGGAGAGAAAAAGCCACATTTGAAATAAATGGATGCTTCATGTAGATACTGAGATATCTAACAGATAGCTTAGATAATGTACCTTTAATAGACTACAGTTAGTGGTGACATATCCCACAACAGGATAAAGAATTTTTAGGAGGATTAAAATATTCCCAAAATTACATACAGCAAGAGTTATCTGAAATAATACAGCAGATTATTCTTGCCTAAATACCACAAATACTTCCCTGCTATTTAGATAAACAGCTCTAGGGATACTTTTCAAAACAATGATTTTAACAGTCTGTATTTGTTTTGAATATTTAGAATTTAAAAACAGGGATATTTTAGAGAGAGGGAAATACAACTTCTGTGGTTATTCTCAAGTATTGTTTCAGGGATTGCTTTTAAAGAACTCAGTATTTACTGGGAATCATTTAATAAATACTGGTAAATCTCATTTCTCCTAGTAAGACATCAAAATCCCTGTGGCACACATTACAGACCTCAGAGTCTCAATGGCTTTCCAAAATCACCTGTAACTGCTATAGGCAAGCTTTTACACCTAGGGCTTTAACTTCTAAATTCTTCTCTAGAAAAATCAAAAGTTTTCCTCCATTTTCATTAAATTAAAAAATAAATCTCTATATAAATAGAACATCAAAATAATCCTCCTGCAATCTCCTAAACATGATACTGCAGATTATATTACACTTCCCAATCCCACCCCACAGGGAATTATTCTAGTAATGAAGGTATGTTACAGAGAGTATCTAACTCCTGCACATTTAGTTAGATGGCAAGGCTTCTCTAAAGAAAAATAAAAATCTGGACAAAAGAAAAAACCACAGCCAAATCCTCCAGAGCAGTACTTGGTCACAGAAAAGTCAGCTTTATTTGTGTGAAATGCAATTACCAGAAACTCACATGAAACCAGTTGTACTGGATAAATGCATCAGTTTTCAATTTAGTCACTGAAGTCTGTGTGACTGAGAGAAATCTTTCTTAGCATATGAACATGAAGACACAGCCAGGACTCCAAATATTCACATTTTGCTGAAGAAATGCACAGATCAGAAGAGGACACCGATTCAGGCAGTGGAGGTTTTATTCCTGCTCTGTGTGATGTGGGTCAGATTGAGCTAGACTTACATTTGCAGGTAAACTGGTGCAAGAGGAATAGATCACCAGACTGAAGTAGTTAAAGTCATGCCCCTGATGTCCACACTATACAGACAATTAAGTCATTTTATTTCACTGTGGGTTGGTCATTACCAAAAATGTCACCAATACCAAAATGGTCTGCAGCTCTCTACAGGATCAGAAGCTGGTTCAGACCCTCTAAGACCCTATTATGAGTTGCAAAATGGTTCTAGGTAACACCTCATTTATGCCTGAGTATCTTGAGATAACTGAATGAAAAGTACTAATCAGTCCTGTGGTTGCACATGCATGGTTACATTTAATATTGTTCTATCTTCTAGTCACAGTTAAGTGGTGGGTAGGAAGAAATGCGAACATTTGCAGTAAGATCATGACTTTTTAAACAAGTACACCTTCAGGAAAGATCCACATGTACGTCTTCAGACCATTTATATACAAGAATTACATCAAAAGGTTGGTTGGCTTTCTACTGCAGAGAAAGCTTCAGTATGAAAAAGCTTTTGCATTCTCTGCATATACATAGATCCAAACAAATCACTTCCAAACAAAATCTCCATGCCAAGCAAAGTTTAAAGTTCCAGAAGATGATCTTATAACTGTAGGCTTTCAAAAAACTGATGAAAGTGATGCCAAATTTCACAGAGAAGTCACGGGCAAATTCAAGAAATTTCACAGGTTTATTCTGTAAACAAGGAGCAAGGGGACAGAAGTTTGGTGGGCTACTCATACACATAGCACTGATTTTTTTCTGCAGTTGGTTTAAGATGCAGCTGAAGGGAGTACAGAGTAAAATAACTTTATGGTTGCAGAAAGGATGCAGCATCTAAGTGACTTCTCTGGGACATTATAATTGCGAAACTAAATTGAGCCAGTGCTACAGACTGACAGCAGTCAATCTACCAATCAGAACAAAGAGCTAGAAATGAGTATTCCCTGTACTGTTCTAAATGCTCCTGTATTTGACTTTGTCCTGTCACCCATCATTTCTGCATTTGAATACATTTCATCTCTTCTGTACTTGCTAGCAACATAAATCTCTTGGAGACTTCAAGGATGCAACATATGAAAGTGGTGCATAAGTATTTCACTAAAGAGGACAGAGTGCTAAGGGATACTGTGAACATTGTGACAGTAGTTTTATCAAAGTAGAGAGCTTCTGCAAAACTTCCTAAGAATTGTAATATCGGATTTGTATAATCCCCTATGAATCTCTACACAGCCACATACACAGCTGAAAAAAATTTCCTTAGTATTTTATCCTGCCTTTTGGCAACTGCAATTTGCCAGAGAATATATACAGGCTGCTCTGTAAATCTTACCCTGTAACAGAGCAACAGAGATCTGTCCTATTCGTCCTGTTAATTACTGGGGTGGGGTAAAGATCTTGTAAACACAGTGAGGCACCGGAACACATCTCTGCAGCCTGTGTGGTGGGGAGAGACAACATTGCTTTTTGTCAGCAAGAATTCAAATAAAATTCACTCTCCTCAAACACAGCAGGAAGTCCTGAGACTGAAAGACAAGAAGCTCCTAACAAATGAGGACATTTCTTTGGTAAAAAGCAAGCTTTCAGCTTGAAGGCAATTCCCTACCCCACCATCACAAATGTCACGGAACTTGACTGCTCTGCCTGATACCAGTGCAAACTTCCACCCTTGTGATCACAAACATCCCTTGGCCATACTGCATTATGTTGTCAGCATTGCATACTAAGGGACGTTGTAACTGGTTTGGTAGAGCTCTTTCACTTTGTTCAGCTTTTTTTTTCTTCTGCTTTGTTGCTTTTTGATTTTTTTTAAAGATGAACAAGCCAAATCACCACAGGGAACATTTGCACTGAAGATGCCAGGAAATGGATTTCGTATTCCATATATTTCCTGCCAAAGTATATTTGCATACTATGCCTTCCACAGCTGACTTGGAACTGCAAAGATCTGTTTTCTTTGGCCCTTCAAAGTTTGATTGCTACTTCCCATATAAAATCTCAACAGGAAGCCAAGCTCCTTGCTGCAGCTCTTGTAGACACTGGCAAACCTGCTCACCAAAACCCATCATCAGGCTCCGACGAGGCCCCAGTTACAGTAGCAAAAATTGGTATCTAGAAGATCTTAATGGATAATTCCTTTTTCCTAATTAATGTAGGGAACTACAGTGGGTTTTTTTAAAACCATTTTTTTCTCCAGCCAAGAACAGAAATTACAACCACTGAGCTTCAAAGGATAAGTCAGAAATACTTAAGTGGGGAGACAATTTTTGCAAACTCACCACACTCATCTCCAAGTAGGCAAGCTATTCTGTAGTTCCTTGGGAGATTCCAGAGGTTAACTACATGTTTGAACACAGTAAGTGTCACAGCCAAGAACAACTGCTGACCTGCCTTCATCAAAAACCATGAATTACATTTGGATGCTGTCCAACAGGCACAACTCCCAAACTTCAATAAGCAGAATCAAGCTTGTATACACTATTTCTTACTGTGCTACAAATAGCGGGCATCACTAAATAATCTCAACACCTGTTTTAAGGACCTCATTCTTCTTAGATTCAACATGATGCAATCAGATAAACTATTCAGTTACTACCTTAGAAAACCATGCCTGAATGTTTGCTGAGACGGATTAGATGTTATGCTGGATCACATCAAAGCAGCAGTGTCTTACTGCTGTTCATGTAATTATATGGGCAGCACATCTAAATAAACCTGTTCTCCCACAGGTATTCAGTTCACATCGGATTCTTTGGATTTGGAAAGGGGCAGGCTCACATCAGACTTTTCTATAGTTCAGTCATATGAAGCATCTCTCTTGTATTGATCCTCTGGTACCTAGAAAAAGCTAAGCTTCCACTACAGTATTTTTCTTAGATGTGGAAAATGAAGCACTAACCTGGTTCTTTTCCTCTGATCAAGAGTCTGTTTTCAACAAGCTGTTAGAAATTCAGTATTTTTGACACTACTACCTTTCTGTCCTTTGTGCAAATAGCCAACACATTTATAACTTAGAGGCAAGCAGAAATTTGTATTTCTTATACTGAAGCACAGGAAAGTATTTTACAGATGTCACAGACATTCTGGACCAAGTACGGACCCCAGACCAAGTGCTACAACTACACTAGGTGACAAACAGACTGCAAATGACAGGAACAAGATGACAGGAAGAGAAATCTAGCAACCCACAAAATTTTACTAGGAAAAAGCAGCTGAAGTGCAACTTACACTAGGCAGCAATACATGTTTCTCAGGTGTCAATATCATTACAAGTTTTTGCTTACATGCCAGTAGCAGACAACAAATAAATTTTTATTAGAGGCACAATCACCTTGTTTCAGCAGCCCAAGAGATTAATTTGATCCCACATTGTAACACTAAGCTAAAGTGACAGCAATAATATGCAGCTCTTCCATTCAACAGCAAGGAACACCCATGCCCTTACAGTGAGGTGCAAATCTTCAGCACTGACATGCCAAAATGTTACACTGACAGATAGAGTCTCTCAAATGCCAGTGCACAGAGTAAACAACATAAATTGAATGCTGTGCTACCAACAGAGCAGTACTAAATGGGCTGTGTAATTAAGCAGAGCTCAAGTGCACTAATACTGAAAGTATTCCTGGACTGCTTCTTTCCAATACCAACTTGTTCCATTTTTTAATGACAATTCAAAGTAATCCTCCTGCTCTGTAAAACATGAAGCTGGCTAACAGCCCTGATTTTTTAAGTATCTAAGAAAGCAGTGTCTGTAAAACACAGCCTGGCCCCATTTGACATCCAATGGATAGGAAACTACTAAGGGTCAACTCAAGTTCTCCACACTCCAATATTCAAGTATCATCCTATTGGCTTCTGTTTCTCTAGATACCTATAGACCTAAAAATAGATGGGGGTTGGATTGGATGTTTCGTGTTCTTGACTTTTTTACTGATCTCCATATACTCTGCCAGGAGTTGAAATAAAAACTCCTATGGTTGTGCTGTTCTGGGAACTCTAGACTAACATCCACAATAACTGCCATAAAAATTAATTGCAGAATTCTGACCTCCATTTCTTTGGCTCTCAGTAACCTTACATCTTCAATAATAGAAGAAATATTTTTACACATAGAGAAATCTTCTGAAGGACCCAAAATTAAAAAAAAAAACAACTGCTTTCTTCCAGCAGACAAAGGCAGGAGGCACTGCTCAGTCAAATCTGTGACTTGCATCATGACTAGCGCAAGGTGCAAACTAGAAGCCAGAAAGGATTCATTTTCCTTCATCTATTTCATTACTATTTGTGTTACACTATAAAAGCTTCAGTCCAGATCAAGTTTTCTTTCCTCTAGTCACTAAGAAAACTGAAAAGCAAGAGAAAGCAAGCTCCATTTACTTTCATTTTACAGAGTAGAAGCTAACACACAGAGAATGATGGGCAAGCCTAGGCAAACACAGCTTGTAGAAATCTGACTGCAGATCTCCTGAGAGAATCAAAAGAAATGGTGTCTTTCCCACCTCATTTTGCAGTGGGCAGGAGAAAAAAATTTGAAAAAGCAAGAAACACTTTTGTCAGATAGGCCACAGATACCACCTGCACACTAGAAAGAAATTATTTCTTTGGTTGCCATTGATACTGCATTCAGCTAAAAAGTTAAAAGACTTTTTTTTTTGTATAGTTACTATTAGCTTATCAGGAGTTTTTGGGAGATGCAGGGAACAAGTAAGGAGAACAAAAACTAAATCCATATCAATTCGGAAAATGGAGAATTCAGTCCTTCATGAATGGGGATTGAAAACAGACTTTTTTCCTGTCCCAATCTATCTCTGCTTCTGCAAAACCGAGCGACTGCAGTTCAGACAGAAATATAATTTTCTTAAGTGCAATGTTCAAGATAGCTTTATTTGAAAATAAAGTTCCAATAACATGGTAGAGAGAAATAAGTGCATTAGGGGAAGAAAAAAAAGCAACAAGATGCCTCCATTTCCTACCACTTCCTGTACAAGCGTAACTGAGATCTCAATCAATGAGACTGCACAAAGGGCACCAGCTTTAAGCAGTGCAGCTGCTTTCTGAGAAGCTCTCTGAGAATAGGCTTGGTTTGTCTGCACAGCTGGAACAAATACATGAAATGTTCAGATTACCTGTCCTCTTTCCCTTCCCAAGAGGATATTCTCCAACATCCAGTGACTTTTGAAACATAAAAAGCTGTAACCAGGAAACACGGCTGTTTCAAAAAACCTGTAGGCAGTCAAAAGATTGGGTAAAACAGAAACCTTATGGGAAAGATGCATTTTTATTCAAGGTGGCTTGATCGCTGAAGGACGCTCAGTTTTTTGGCTACAACACTGCAAAACAACCAGTAATCAGCGACACATTCCAAACACTTTCAATAGGTTTTTCAGTATCTCCAAATAATGCCCTTAATTCCATCAGCAATTTCTGTATGTCCTTTAGTAACTCAATCTGTCCAATTCAGTTTTCTCACTTGCAAAATATGAATAATCATATGCACTTTATCTGAGTGGTTTTATGCAACTAACATTCCTAAAGTGCTTTGAGATCCTTGCTGTAGAAACATACCTGGTGTATTATTAATTTTGATTAAGAAACTGAAAATGTAATGACTAAGTATTCATGCACAAGGCAGGAAATCCTTATTTGAACTCAGGAACAATATAGGAAGAAATTAATCTCACATACACTTCTCTTCATGCAAGATATATGTGATTTATGTACCATTAAAGTGTTATTACATTAAACTTTGAGTCTGCAGCAGTAAACTCAATCCAGTAAACTACTGTACTTAGGTTACATGCAAAACATTAAAGTTCTAGTAACCTGCCTTTTGCTCAAAAAAGCCCTGCCAGACACGTACTACATCTCACTCCTTTGCTTTTTAATCAAAGTGGCCATCACTAAGAACTGTTTTAAGTTCCAGCTATGGTTGACATTTCTCTACAGAAAACTGATCACTGTAAAACAGGGTTACTCCTCTCATTTCAGTATACGGATGAACCCAAGAATGTAGTTGTCAATGCTCAGAACTCCTTGCGCTGTGCTGAAGAGCTGAAAATAAAAACATCTCCATTGCCGCTAATAGCTGCCAGTTTATTCACAGGATGAAAAGTCTCAGATTTAACAGCATGGATACAGTGACATTCAAACGGATTTGGCAGCAAGCTCAAAGAGCAAGAGAAGCAGAGAGGAAAAACAAAGACAAGATTCAAAGTGTATTCTGTTATTTTTATAAGTACTGGGCATCTCTGTTCTGATGATTGCAGAGCATTTTCCAATTCCCACTTTAGCAATCCAACATATGAGTAAAATAGATGAGTACAACTTTCTCACACATATGGAAAATTAATACTGAGACACGTCAGGCACAATTTTCAAGGTCCTTTATTTTCATTTATTTAATTCTATGTACAAGTACTCCAAAGACAATCAAACAATGTTAATGGAATATGATACGAGCTTCTGTGCCTGAAGTTTTTAGAACATTAAAGTAACTTAAGAGCAGAGAGACCCTGAGTTTAATTTTCTGAATCTTTATTCCAATTGTTATCTTCACTACTTCCTTGACTTGGAGGTTGAAGTACCCACTATATTGTGAACACTGGAATGGCTAAACAAACAACAAACTTAAGTGGTTTAATGCAGCTTTGTATTATGGTTCCCCCCTGCCACCTCAAATAGAGCAGATCACAACGAAAATCTATCCACACCAAACCAGTAATAGATCATCCTAAAGTGAAAAATTAGAATGGACACAGTTCCACTCTTAACAAAGCCACTAACAAAAGATGCCACTTAATTCCAGAAGAACAGAAAATTACCAAATAATGACACAATTTATGTTCACCATATTCATTTAGATATTTTTGGCTAACCTTTCCTGGCTTAAAACCAGTATAATACCCCTTAGACACAGATCCTTTGTTTTAAAAAAAGCAAACCCATCAGACTTGCAAAATGACATGGCAGTGCCAGATCCCAGAAGTGACAGGTTCATACTGACAATTAGAGTATTTTGATAAATAGGCTTCTGTTTCAATTTTCATGGCTAAATATGAATTTGAGAGTCCAAGATGCTACACGAAGTGGAAGAGCTAGCTTCTGTTATTACATATATATATATGGAAATCTCTAGCCTTCTCCCTGGTATCTATGTTGTGTAAACATGGTGCCTCTGCATCCTAATGGCATTTATTATACAGTTACTACTGAATCTCACACCTCATTTTTATCTGTTATGTAATAACTACAGCATTTAAATTAGAATTGAAACAGTAGTTTTTGACATGGCTTTCATATTTACAATTTTTTAAATTTCCTAATGCCACTACAGTAATTTTAGAAGGAAACTTGAAACTATTTAATATGTTTAATTTTTTTCCTTTATTTGGAGGTAACTTTTACAGCCATGTACTGAAAATCTGCATCTAATCAAAATGGAGTTTTCCCCAAGTTTTTATGAGCCCTGAAAATGGGATAGAAGTTTTACAGAAAGACAGGGTCATAAATTATCTAATCTGAGAGGCTGACCACAAAACTTACTCGCATTTCTGGTTCAGCCATTGTAATCAGCATAAAAATCAAAAAGTCAGTCTTCAATACATTGCAGTTATAGGTGTTCTACTACTATCAAACAGTAGAAGCAGCTTCTGCAAAGCCAGAGAAGCAACAGTAATTAGCAAAATGCTTTTTTTGGTTCACTAATTAAAATAACAGTTCTAAAAGATGGTGTCCCATATGGAACTGCAAAAGGCTTTCCAAGCAGCAAATAGAAAACTGGCATTACCACACTCAGCATCTTTCCAGAAAGAGTTTAAAACGTTTTTGGTATTTTTCTTTGTTTTGATTGTTCTTTAGTTTTTATTTTGTTTGCTTGGTAGGGTTTTTGGTGAGGGTTTTTCTTAAACTGTTTCTTTAGGGGGGGTGTGTTTTCTGTTTGTTTTTGTGGAGGGTTTTGGGTTGCTTAGCTTTTTAAATTCGTTTGAGGCTTTTATTATGTACGTACGAGTATCAAGATTTTAAATTTTCTAGCTGCACTTTCTGTGTAGCAAAGACCCCCCTGAAGTCTTTGTATTGTTGTGACCAAAACCAGGCAGAATGCAATCTCAGCTAACCCACTCCTCCAGGCAATAGGCTACATCTATAAATCAGCTTTCTGCCTCCGTCCCCCACAGATCAATGTCACAAGCAGCTATCTAGGGAGCAGCAGGGAAGCCAAGCTGGTGACCGTGTTCAAACACTCCAATAGGTTATTGAGCTGTGGTGTTAGGTGCTGCAGTCCAACAAATCTGTTACGTTCCCCCCTATGTAAACCAGACTGCTTCAGAGTGGTTCACCACAAAAACAACAGGATGAGGTTGCTTTTGTATCACCTTGCTTCAAAAAGAACTACAAAGTGAAGGTCAGCAAACCACATAGGCAAAACCCAAAACAAAAGAGAGAGGGGAGAAAAGAAAATAAAGTTACTGGCATATGGGAAAGAGTATCAAACCCTTCTCAAATAATTGCTGAGGCTCTTCTCAGTTTTTTAGACAGTCAGACATTGTCTAAAAAACTCATATGAGCAAAATAACGAAAAATCCCTCTTCCTTCTTATGCAATACAAGTATCATTTGTTCTAGTTACTCATTTATTGACATGCCACAAGAACAACAGTAAGAAAAATAGAAGAAGAAAATGAGAAAAACATTTCAACTTATGCTGCTGGGCCAGAGAGGGCAGTAGGGAGAGATTTGATAGCTCTGTTATCAATAAGCAATAGAAGCATAGTTCAGTGTCATTGCTAAGACAAATCCACACCCTAATATAGTTAAGTGGGAAATTTTTTACAGAATTCAGCAGGCTCCAGATAAGGCTCAGGGTGATGTAATCAACGATGTGTTCCCTAACTACACTGAGCTGAGCACTCCTGCAAATCACTGGCTAGACTGAACCTGCAGTGACTTTGGTACACACAGCAGACAACCAGAACCCAGTGAAGTTGTATCATCCCTGATACATGAACCTGATGAAAAAGTCCAGCAGAATGAAAGGAAAACACACCGCTGGCAAATGTGCTGCTAAATGACCCTTTCTTCCCACCAAAAAAAGTAAGCTGAGCTAAGGAACAGCAAAACTTTCCAGTCCTTCACTGTTTCGAGCACCTGTGCAGGAGCCTGGTGAACCTCACTGGTCTCACAGCAGTTACAGGTTTGTGCTCCTGTTTCCCCTGGTTTGGCTCAGTCCAGTGCACACGCGGTGCTGCTTAATGCTCTGCGAGAGGCTTTCAGTCCTTGCTTAACAAAGCTTTCCTCCCACATGTCATATGTATTCAGGCTACAGTCTGTTTATCTAATATCTCCCTCTTTCTCTCCCCCCCTCCCCCTCCTTTCCACCCCCTTGTCCCCAGAAGAGAATAACCATAATGTGCCTATCGCTTGCAGAAACAGACAGCTCAGCTCCCCCTTGCCATCTGGTCATACTCTGGTCTCTCAGCTGCCGTCAACATACGAATCCCGTTGTTTTGACTAGTGGGGTCCCAGGGAACAAGCAACAGTGCAGATTGCAGGGAATCAGGATGCCCTTTTCTCTCTTCCTTAAACCAAAAAGCAACCCACATAATTAGAAAGTGAAAGGGTGTTTGTGAAATGCAGTAGGAAGGCACAATTCCTCTACCTCTGCTCATGTGATGGGGATCCTGCCAGCCACCCCAGGCTATTCTGCAACTCAGCAAATTAATATATTTACATAGTGACTTAACTTCCAAGACACATTTTCTGTTTTCATCACCATCACAAGAACATCCTGTCCTGCTTACTCCTCAACCTTTTACCTCTTTAAAATAAAAAATAAAAATCAAGCTCCCACAAAAGCAAAAGGCAAATATATAAACCGTTAATCCAAGAGAATTTATCTAACAAAGATAGAGTATTTTAAAAGACAACTCAAAGTTTTTACTAATTGGTAGAACAGGTGGGGAAGAGATAAAAAAAAAAAAAAAAAAAACAAAAAACCAGAAAAATAAGAGTTGTGGTGACAGCTTATAAATTTCTTAAAAAGGCAAATGGTTAATATTATTTCTAGGCTAGAACAGCATTACCAGTCTACGAAGTATGCCAAGGATAAAATTAAAATGCTGCTTTTTTTATAAGCACAATGAACCAAAGTTGGTTCCTCACCCTGTGTGCTTGAAACATAGCGGAAGCAGCTGACTCTGAACCAGTCAACGGCATTGTGGAATATAGCTGCACCAAAGTCTCAGCAAAATGACCAGCCTGCACACCCTCTCCTGCCAAAATGGAGCAAGTGAAACTCAACAGGCATCTGAATCTCTCCAGGATAATTTTTCAGAGGGTTCAAAACCCGGTAACTGAGTACTGCAACAAGGAAGTACAAAATGCATCTTTATGCCTGGACTGGGAAGAAGTCATAACTTGGAAGTACACATTTAAAAACTCATATAAGTGCCTTAGTAGTAAGTTTGAAAAACTGCTTTGTTTTGTTATAACTCACTTGGAACAACTCTACGAAATCTTTCTAAAGCCAGTTTCTGAATCAGATACTTTTCAAAATTCAAGTTATATGTAAACAAAGTTGCTATTCTCCCACGATACTACTAAAATTATTCACCTTGTGATGTTTTATTCAATCAGGAGTGCATCTTGTGCTCCAACAGTTCCACACATCCAGGTTCATTAATCTGGCAACAGCTGTATAGTGAAACCTTTATCTCTGAGTATGTGAAAAAGTATTATATCGCAAAACACATGCAAATAGAGAAACAAAACAAAACATAATTTGAAATGATATTCACATAAACCAATCCATTTTCCCCCATGTAGCACATACAGGGAAAAAAAGCATGAGGCTCTGCCAGAACAGCAGCTGGCATAACAGGTCTCCCTCCAAAGAGGCTGTACCATTTGGGCCCTTTGTCTCATATCTATGACTACCCAACCAAACGTAACATCACAAGTAGCTCTCTGTCAGCTTTCAGGGTTCAAAATGCAGTCAAAATTCAACTTTTAGCAAGTTACACCGTAAGACTTTAATCTCACATCTATATTGTGGCAGATAACTGCCTACCTGAGCACAATCACAAGAGCAGCACAGGCCTCAGAACTGGCTGGATGTTTTTTGATCCAAGTACTTACAGTTCTGGGAAAGTTTATTGAGCCTGGGCCTCTCAGGTCATTGCATCATTCTATAAGTTGTTGACTTAGTCAGATGAAAGTCAGTTTAAGGACGCCTACAGATTGCAGCCACAGCTCCTATGGCATAGCAGGTGCACTATACATTGCAGAAAAAGCACTAAAATTTGCAGGAATGGAAAGGCCATGGAGACTACAGGTAGGGAAGTAAGTCTAAAAATTGTTTTGGGGGTTTTTTTGAGGAGGAGTGTTTTTGTTTGGCTTTTTTTTTTTCAGATTGCTCCAATATATTAGAAGGGCAGCAGACAAAGCAATTATACTGCTGCTGCCCATATGGTACCTGTTTTAGAACGTGGGTGAATTCACTGAACAACTGTCACAACCACTACGAGTTAAAACATGAAAATTTAAAAACGCTATCAACCATCCTTCACGAAGTGCAACAAACAACATGTAGAGCAAAAATATTTATCTTCTGAATCGCAAATACTGCCCAGGGCTGCCTGAGGTCTGCTGTAATTTAGAGCAACCCAGAGTTCTGGCGAGTTCCTACCACAGACCAGCCTGGCACTAAAAGAAGTCCTGCCATCAAACATGTTGCCCATGCAGGGGCCAGCTCTACAGCCACAGGGCATGCCCTGCTCCATATTCAGCAAGATACCCTAGCACACCTACATTTGATTTCCTACACTAAACACCTACAATGTCCTTCACCAGTATAGCAGAATGACCTTTAGTTCACATAAAATATATGTTTATGTATATTTGCTTGCATCCATTTATATACAACATATTATATCTCACTAATATTTTTCAGAGGGTTTTTCTTAATCTATGCTGGTTTATGATTAGTTATAAATCCCCTAGGATTTTCTGATCTAAATTAAATATGCCACAAGTCTGAGAGGAACACTACATCTCCTTACAGATAAACCAGCATGTAACCCTGCTTCTTATCTGCCCAGTGCAGCAGTTTCTCCCAACCTTCCATAAAATCAGAAAATATATTTCTTATCTGTACAAAGTCAAGGCTCTGACAAGGCTCTTCCCTTTTCAAATGTCACCACCATTCCAGTCACCTTTTTGTCTCTCCCTTCCCCTGCCTCTTGTCACTTACTAAGGAAACATCCTGTGAGAACTATCAAAAACGGTTGTGACCCAAAATTATACACATGGGTAGCAGTGCCCTCTGCCTTTTGTGATTCCCCACTTTAGCAGTGGCACCAAAGGACAACACAGAATAAAAAACACGCAGTCATTCTGGCTACTGGACTCATTTGAGGGTGGCAGCAGTAATGCAGCTGGATTTCCTCACTGACTTTACTCATGCTACTCATGATATTTAGGTTCTCAACTCTTCATTAATTTCGCTGAGGAGTCTTATTTTTCCTTAAATAAGCAGCCAACGGGCCTCACAGACTGCTTTGGTATAAGTAAATATTTCTTGTTATAAACCTCATTTTTAACAGGAGAAAATGGTATACTTGGGAAACTACAGACAGATCAGTCATGCCTCTGGGTCCAAAAAGATTGAGGAGCAGATCCTCCAGGATACTATGCTAAGGCACATGGAAAATAAGGAGGTGATCTGAGACAGCCAGCATGGTTTAACTATAGGGCAAATCATGCCTGCCAAAGCTGGTGGCCTTCTTTGACAGGGTTACATTGTGGTGGATAAGGGACTTGTGCAAAGTATTTTACCCTGTCCCACACAACATCCTCATCTCTAAGTTTGAAAGACACGGACCATTCAGTGGATGAAGAACTGGCTTGATGTGTGGATGCTGACAGCCTGGTCATAGAGAAAGAAACTCAGTTTCCCAGGCAGTCCTAACAAACTTTCCTGGGAGGCTGTGAGAAAGGGCAGAAAGGAATTGTAAACAGCGATCTGCACATGTCATATGATGTTTGTCTCAAGATGTTTTTGAGAAGTTGTTTTCTTCCTTCTCATGAATGGGCTGAGGGGTGTCTAACCTGTTAACCAATACGAATCTAGCTAATGAACTCATCTATAAAAGTCCGGTTCATTCTTAATAAACGTTCCTTTTGCTTCTTTTACCTTCTGCTCTGTGGAGTCTTTATTGTTGTTGAGTGAACTCTACAGAGACATCGATGTTCACAAGGAGACCAGTGATGACTGGTGCTCCCTGGGGGTCCCTACTGGCCCCAGTGCTCTTTAGCACCTTCAGCAGTAACACAGACAGTGGGATCGAGGACACCCTCAGCACATCTGGTGGTGACACCAAGCTGTGTAGTGCAGTCAAACATGCGGAAGGGTGGCACTGCCATCCAGAGGGGCCTTGAAAGGCTGGAGACAGGCTATCTTGGCCCACAAGAACCTCCTGAAGCTCAGCAAGGCCAACTACAATGTCCAGACAAGGGTGGGGGCAATCCCAGGCACAAATACAGGATGGGCAGGGAATGGATTGAGAGCAGCGCTGCAGACAAAGTCTTGAGGGTGCTGGCAGACAAGAAGTTCAATATGACCCATCAACATGTCCCTGCTGCCCTGAAAACTAAAGGTCTTCTAGGCTGCACCATGAGGTGTGGCCAGCAGGGTGATGGAAGTGATTCTACTCCACTCTGGTGAGGCCCCACCTGCAGTACTGCGTCCAGTTCGGTGTCCCCAGCATACAGAGAACATGGGTGGACTGGCTGGAGCCTCCCAGCACCTGAAAGGGGCCTATAAGAAAGCTGGGGAGGGATTTTTGACAAGGACATATGGTGATAGGACAAGGGAGAATGGCTATAAGCTGAAACAGGGCAGGTTTAGATTAAATATGTAATTCTGTACTGTGAGATGATGAGGCAGTGAAAGTTTTCCCAGAGAAGTTGTGGACTCCCCATCCCTGAAAGTGTTCAAGGCCAGGCTGGATAGGGCTTTCAGCAACCTGCTCTAGTGAAAGGTGTCCTTGCCCATGGTAGCGGGGTGGAACTGGATGACCCCTATGGTCCCTTCCAACTCAAACCATTCTATGGTGCTATAATTTCACTGCAGAGGGTAGAAAACACATTTCGTTCCAATAGAACTCTTATAATGAAAGCTTATTATCAAAGGACCAAATGTAATTTAGAATGACTGGAAGGTTGTTCTCAAAACACATCAAGAATCTAAATGTGTAAAACAAGCTACTTGTCAGTCCTAAAAATATGAGAAACAAAAAAATGGGCTCGTTGTACTTCAGAGAATGTGGCGCTTTTGGCAAAGCACTAATGGAAACTGTTTTTCCAGCTGGCTGCATGACACCTGGCTCAGACAAGGTAAGTGGGAAGGGGGAGAGGATTCGTTTCCAAAACTGTTTTAAAGCATTCGAGTGACAACTCATCACATGCTGTGGAGCACTCAAAAGACCTTTACCTCACCCAGCTGTAACTTACTGCAAGTGAACACAATTTGCATGTAGCACACAGTAATTACAATACCACTGCAATACGACTCCCAGTCTTTTTAATCCCCTTCCTTTCATCCCTTATTCTCTACAGCAGCTATTAAAAAATGACACTAATGAAAAATTAGGTCTCACAGTGATTAATATCTGCATACTGGAAGACAGTGGGACAGTTTGGGACACTAAAAGTTAGATACTGTTGAGAGATATTTTCAAGTAAGAACAAGTTTTCAGGAGCAATATACAAAATTACTGTCTGCATATCCAACGTCACAAAGCAGATTTGCCAGAAAGTACTGTTCTACAGTATCTGTATCCATTTTTAGCAAACAAAATGACATTAAATGTAGAGATCAAATCATAAAGGCTGTTGGCAGAAACCATGGCTTTGCTGGTGATAAACTTATCACCCTCACTGCTACACAAATCAACACAGAGCTCAGCTGACCCCTGTGGAGCCCTATCTGCCCAAGTTACATTATTCAGACAGTGCTGCTTTAAAGCAAATTGCAGGGTGAGGCCGTTTCTGCCACAGAGCTCAAATCCAGGTTTGAGGACAGCCCGATACACTGCAGCGACGGGCAGCTCTGAGACCTTTAGGAGACTGTCAGAACGAAGTCAGTAGAGCTTTAAGGACTGTTTTGCAGAGTCATTCTGAGCTAACAGCTAATGGTATGCTCCATTCTCCTGTGATAGCTCTTGTATAACTAACTGATGAGAATCAACTGCAAAGGAGGGAGATTTTATGTCTCATTAATTTTGAAATTTTTAAGATGTTTTTAATACCAAGCAAATCAATAATCTGAGTATTATGCTCTGCTTCTCCTTTGTTTTCATCTCTACTGATATTCTCAGCTGTGTCATAATTTAGACACAGCTCTTTATCATTTGTTCTGAATACTTAAATGCATCATAGTTTACCACTGCTGTTAAAACCACTTTTGTTCAATATTTATTTCACAAATTCAGAAGTTTGTGGAGGTTTTGTAAAGAAATTTAGTAATTAAAGCTTGCACCACTTTTAAACAGCAAGTGCTACAATCAGGCTACGAACAGTACTTGTCTTTGTGATTAGCCACAGTTCTCTCAAGTCAGAGAGATACACAGATGCATAACCACACGTATCCTATGTACCAAAAAAAAAAAAAAAGCATAGATGAAAGGCTTTTGAAGCATGGAAAGACAACATTCAAAGTCACTCCAAGTTTACCAATGTTTTAATCCATTCAGCTTGGTAAATGCTGGACAGTTCCTTCTGTTTCCCTGAAACAACGACTTGCCTCTGTAAACAGGTTTCTTGCAGCAAAAAATTACATAGATGGGTAAATTCCTCAGGATCAAGAACATCACGAGAGAACTGGGAGTGGGAACATGCAGTGCAACCTATCACCATGTTAAGAATCATAAATTTTATGTACAGTGTCCCCCATATACCCATACAATTATATGGTGTGCAGCTAGATCAGTTTTAAACAAATACGAGTATACAACTGGTATTAATACTCTCCATGTATTCACCATGGACCAGCAAAGAGAAGGATACATCACCTGTGACAAATGGTGAAAAGCTTTTGTGTTCTGCTGGGCACTCAGAATAGTCATTCAGAAACATTTACTACTGAATAATGCTTTACAACAAAAGTCTTATGATGATATCTGTAGATTGAAAAAGGCACAAAAAAGGGTTTAGCATACACATGGAACTTTAACACATTTCTCAGAGTACTGACACCCCTGTTTCAAAATATGTGAGGTGACACAGTGAAGAAAGTTAGTTGAATCTTGCCAGTTATTTGTACTATGGAAATATTCAGTAGAAGAGGGCATCAATACGCAAGGGTGTTAGTTTTTAATAAATACATGTTTTTCAAAAATAAAAATACATTTCTTTCTAAATTACTTTTTTTCTTTTGCTTCTGGCAATACTTAATATCCATGAAGTTTAATACTCAGAATGCGGGTTTCTCTGGGTAGCAACTGCTCAGCCAGCATGAAGCTCCCTCAGAGGAGGACTCCCAAGGTACTTATATAATATGAAAACAGTAACAACAATCATCAGATGTTTATCTCAGCTTAATGAAATGTTTCTAGATCTCTGCTGCTTGAATAGTCGAGAAAATAAGAAGTGTTCAAGAATGATGAATGAAGAAGTAATGACACTATCAGCCTGTGGCAGAGACTATTCTTTACAACAAAAACAGGTATCCACGTTACAGTATGATTTGCTAGGACCTTTCTATAGGCTGCCTAAACTTGATAGGAATTTTATTATAATCACCTTACAGAGCTGTACTCTAGCCATGTTAAAAACAGATGTCCAATTGTTTAATATCTGATATTTTCAGAATACCAAATAACTCCCACTTCAGAAAGGCTTGTACGTATTCACCAAACACAACGGGCCCCAGGGCTGTAATACACTTCACTCTTATCATTTCAACATTACTTGTTCCTGTCTACAGTGGTACAAAGATAAAGTTGCCCAGAATGGCAAAAATATATCGAAGTTCACACCCACCACAGGAAGCAGGACTTCCTGGACTCTCATAATTTTCCTCTACCTATTTTCTTTGTTTTCAAGATAGCTACTGCTTCTGATCCACGACATATAGAGAAAAGCAGCGTCTCTCCTCTGACTATCCAAAACTGGATGGCAGCATGACTTGATTTTTAGGAATCTTCATAGACTTCCTTCATCACTTAAAGTGAAGCAGAAAAGAAACTCAACTACAACAGTCAAGCCATGATAACAAATAAAAGCTACCACTTATGGAAGTGATGAGAGTCTTAATTCAAGAACAAGATGTAATTACAAGTTTAGCAGTTGCTCCAGTCCAGTTCAGAAAATGAAGCCAACATGAGGAGCAAGTCTGTGTTTTGTCCTACAGTATTTCTAAAGAAAGAAGGCATATCAATTATCCCCACAGAGATTTAAGTGTCAGATTGGAAGGGCATTCTGATGGCTCCATCAGACTCACAGTTTCATAAAGTAAGAAGGAAGACTACAGGAATCTGAGTAGTATTTATGCAATAAAAAGAGAATTTAATAGAAAGAGTAAATGAAGTTCCCATTGTATTATAAAATGTCAAGAAAAAATATTTAGATGCAACTGAAGAACCCAAAGTAATTTAGTAGCTATATGACTTAAAAAACTGGGTAACGAACCTGGAGTGCAGAAATATCTTTCTCAGAAAGTTTTTTCTGTATTAACTCTCCTCTGGGAAAGCAGCGTCCACTCCAGTACAAAGTGAATCCTGTACTGACAGAAGCCAATCCTAACTTCAACAGAGATACATCACATTTACATCAGATAAATCTATGGCTTATGGTTTCCCTACTGGCTGGATCTTTTTGTGAAACTAAATCCTCCCTTTCCTTCTGACTTCAGGAGGGGGGAAGAGAATAATTTCCCAACACATGACTCAGTACAGAAGATAATAGAAGGGAAGGTTCTAAAAAAAAAAAAATATTTTCCATTTTGCATCATCATAAACAAATTGTTTTCAAGAGAAAACAATTATTGAATGAAATTAATGATTCAGCCAACTTTCCATAATAGACAAGGAGTCAGAACAGATTTCTTGGAAAAAAAAGATCATCATCATCAGTGAAACTACAGAAGTGTCTGTTTTGAAGGTCAGCTTCTCTGTTGTAGATTACCTCTACTCAGAGAGGAAAACAAGCCACAGGGAGAAGTCAGCTACAGCTCCCTTTCTGGGATAATGTAGCCCAGAGAAGGAATTGTTCTCACATATGTCACTGAATATCTCAGAGGCCTTGTATTAGTGAATGATTGGCATGGTAGAGCTCGGTTTCAAGCACACTTCTTTATTCCACAACATGTAATACCAGGCCAATGCAAACTGCAAGGCCTGCTCAGGAGCCTCCTCTGGTAGTGAGACACCAACTCTGGCAGCAGAGGTTCTCACTACCACAGGGAATTTTCCTGTTGATCAAAAAGAACTGAAAACAGAATCCTTCACACCAAACCCAGCAGAGAAGGATGCTTTAGACCTCTCACTTAGCCTTACTAAGGAAGAAAAGGAAGTGGCAAAACTCTGAGGGTCTTCCTGATTTACGGCTTCAGCAAGTCCCAGGGGCAGAACCTGTAGGTCCAACATTAAATGCAGGAAAGTTTCATTAATAATGTCTACATTTCAGATAAGATGAAAAGAAAAATATATTAATAAAATCAATTTTGGGTGTTTTTATTCCTACTTCTTTTCCTGAACTCATTACTGTACCATGTAGCCCTTCCACTGGCCTTGTGTTTCCATGGAAATTTCAGCCAATGTGGTGACTACAAGAGAGTGGCCTCACACCTCTGATAAGGAGTTCACTTTGGTGGGAACTAATTTCAAAGCTGAAGCATGATCAAGACAAAGCTTCACAATGCAACATTGGAAAACAACTGCAATAAGTTGTATCGGAATCTCATTATAAAAAAATGCATCATTTGATATACCAGGCCAGTTAGATCTTACTTTTACAACCTTAAATCTCTAGCTAAAAAATAGCATTCCTGAGCAGTTCCACGTAATCCAGAGGTTGCTCTTCTCTACTGCTGAATTTAAATCATGATTCTCAGTTCTGATGACACAACCATTCTCCCTGAGCAACTGATTGCAATGTTGACACAAATGAGCATGATATGTTTTAACTAAGTTGGAGAAGTTGCTTCTAGAAACCAAAATTCAACTTTCACTTGGCTTTCCATCTAGTACCATAAATAAAAGTTAATATACAAAGGTAATTATAAGTAAGAGAATTTTATTTTAACTAGAATAGCTTAAGACACAAGTAATTTATTGTATCCAGGTTTTTTGCAAGGTTTTGCACAGGCTTCCTATCAGCTTTCTTCAGTTCTGTCAGCATAGCCTGTGGACGTTCTAAGCAGCACACGCAAACAGCTATTTCTTTCCAGCAACATGTTTTCCTTATTCTCTAGAAAGATGCATCCATTTTCATTTTCTTCCTAAAGGTAACAAGGGGATAAAGAGGCTGTAGGAGGCTCAGACACAGCACTTTGGTTTTGTGCTGTTACACCACGATGTTTAACTCATTATGACATGCAGGATAGACAGAGACCTCCTGATATGCAAGGTCATTCCTGAACCACAAATATTATTACCAGGAGTCTCAAAGCCCCTAAAATGTCACGTCAGAAGGCATCTGTCACTAGTTAAGAGGAGCTGTGGGTTGTCATTTAAGGGTCCTATTTCTTCCCTCCTTATCTAGAAAAATCTCACAGATTAAAAAAATAAAGGCTAATAAATAAATCAAAACAACATACACAATACCCAGGGTGGGCAGCAGGTACACAGCCTAAGCCATGCCTTACACAGACCCTGAAGCCAGCACTTCTGGGGGTTAGGGATCAAAACAAATGAGAGAGAAAGAGGAAGGTTGCTCATTAAATAATTATGGGGTTTAGTCTAAATTGCTAAGTGAAAGAGTCACTGCATGTTTAGCAGATGCTGCTGTGTAAAACTAAATCCACTAAGATACCAGCATGTTTCACTCTTTTTCCCCCTGCTCTACTTCATAAGCAGGATTTCCATGATCAGACAAACATCCACTGAACAGCTGGACAGTTTGCCAATTTTACAGCAATCAGTGATCACTGAACAGAAGTTCTCTTCCCAAACCAGAAGCACCAAAACAATAATGATAATAATGAGCTTGAAGGGATGAAAAAAATTCTTCCATCTATTCACATTTTTATACCCTTTACACTGCAGTTTTACTTTGTTTGGGTTCTTTGGGGAAGCAGGAAGAAGAATCCTCTTCAGAGTGTTTCCTCCCTCATTTAGGGGATATGGAGGAGAAATGCCTTATTTGGTCTGTCAGTTTCTTGGTATTTTCAGTGAAAAACAGAAAACCAAATCAGACATCAGCAGACCCTGTTATACGTTATGAAACACTGTACCCAAAAGAAAAAATCCTTAGCTTCTATAGTACATTGAGTCTTCAACTTTAAAAGTAGTTTGTGTAAGGCCCATTATCAATAATACAGGAAACAAAACAGAAGTGTCAAGAAATGACTCTCAGAGATAACCAAAGAAATCAAACCTGCTCATGTCCAGCCATTTTCTCACCTACTTAGAAACTCTTCCATGAAACAGCAAAGAAGAAAGGGATCTTCTTTTCAATAAAAGGAAAAGGATAGATGGGCATAAATGAGTTCCCTTCAAACTTAGTATTTTAGCTGGGGGAACCTTTATGGACATGCTTTGACAAAAATCTACTTTACAAATAGAAGAAACAACAAAAGAAAATGCTACAAATCTCTCAACACGTGGATACACCAGTTGTGACCTTTTCAACCTTGGGATATTTCAAGTATCCACCAGATTGCTACTGCTGAAGTTTCCTCTTTGGTCACACTAAAACAGATCACCAGAACTACAGATCATGACACATTAAGTTTGTGATACACATTCGAGATCTGGCATCAACATTTAATTCAGTTCTGAAGGGGTTAATCGGGAAATTTGATCCTTTATATTGCCGTAGGAAATCCACAGTACATCGCTGATTAATGTGACAGGATGCATCAGTTCATAAAGGGTGAAATTTACCCTTGCACAGTAGGATAGCACTAGACCAATACTTAAGTCTCACTTAAGCACTTAAAACAATGAAATATCAAAACCTGGTGGAAAGAGAGCATAACTGTAGATGAAAATCAGTGTCAATAGATGCATAATAGAAAGACTAATGTGAAGCAGTAATATACATTTCTGACTCCCAAGTTAACTGGAGTCATTCAAGAAAAGACTTACCATGACTTCAGACAGCATAATAAAAATATCAAGTCAATGCGTAGAGGCTATCAAAATTGACACTAAAATGTTGAACAATCAAATCTAGAATTGTACTTCAGAATGAGATAATGCCAATGTATAAATCAATGATACATCCCCCTCTGGAATACTGACCTCAAAAAGGCACAGTAAAAATAGGTAACATTAAGAGACCAGCAGCAAAAACACTGAGTGCATGAGGATCATACCAGGATAGAATGAAGAGATCCAGATTGCCAGTTTTGATGATCGGACCAAAAAAAGACACACTGGACAATGGCAGACAAATACAGGATGATGAAAGATAAGAGAGATAGAGATGATACATTAAGAATGCCCCCTGAATACCAGGACATATCCTACCTCTACTAAATAAAAGGGAATAAAGTCTTAAATAGAGAAAGAAGAAAATGGAGTAAAGGATTTTGATGCTTCTTTTTATTCATTTGGGGCAACATAAAATCACATCCATCCAAAATACAGATGGATATTGGGAATAGACTCATATCCCTATGTTAGAATAAAAATCAACTGGTAGTCTTTGACACATTTAGATATAAGGCAATAACCAAGATATCAGGGGCAAAAAAAAAAAGAAAAAGATCCTACTACTGGTGATTCTGAAGTGAGCTGCTGCAGCACTTCTAAAACTGAGCACTGAACAGATCTACTACACCACACTGTAACAAGAGAAAACATTGGCCTGACACAAAAATCCTTGTTTTATCACAACATTCCTGTTGTGCTCATCAAGAACTAGACTGTCTAAAACTGACAGCAGTGCAGAACAGAGATAACCAAGACCCTTTTAAATGAGTAAATCCAGGTATCATCCTGACCAACCACAGCAGTCTGGAGCTTTCTTCTTGCCTGGTTAGAAACTGCCACACAGACATACAATGAAGAACTAGGCTGATGGTGTGAAATGGCATGAGATTCTGGACAATGTCCAAGACAGATCTAAGAGACAGGCCCTTTTAGAGTTTTGCACCTCACTCAGTGAAGTAGTAAGTATGTGGTGGAACAAAAAAAATCCACTTTTCTATACTCCCTCTCCTGAAATTCAAAGATGGTTAAGCCTCAGACTTAAAATTTTACCTGTAGCCAAAAGTACCTCTGTTTAATGTGTGTTTTACCACATGACTCCTTATCAATGGGTATTAATGCAAAATTAACAATTTTGATAATTCTGATAGGTCTTCTAATGAAAATGAAATACAAAAATTATTAAGGCTGATGTGGAGCAAGCTTTGGACTAGGAAGGTATGGAGTAAACCTCAAATAAAGAACCGTCCTTATTTTCTCAACGATTTAATTCCAGCAAGGAATTGAACTACTGACTTCCCCTTCCTTACCATCTCCTGCTGCCAACAGTCAGATAAAATAAATCTCATCATACAGATTTTTATCAAGATCTCTTGAGACAAAAAGAAATAATTTCTGGACTAGAGGCCAAGTGTAAGAATTGTAGGCCCAAAGGTCAATTGTCTAATTGTAGGCATTTAGGGATAGCTCAGAATAGAGGCAGTATCCAAGCTATGGCTATTGTATCAACATAGAAATACAGTTGCTATAAATTCAGAGATCACTTACATAAAACTAAAAAAAAAAAAAAAAAGTCAAGGTTACAGAAGACCTTTTCAAAGACTGAAATAAATATGCACCTCCTTGCAGAAAGGGCGCAATATCTAAAACTTCAGATACCAAAACCTTTCATAATGCATGTGGTTTTATACTTTTCTCAAGTAACAATGTTTGAAACAAGAAAATCCAACATCTCAACCCTAGCCCAAACTAAAAAATTTTAGTCTCTGCTCTTACATAAAAGGTCAAATCCATAACTAGAGTCAGTCCAATAGCAAGGAACCCAAGGCTCTTAACCAAAGAGCACAGCTGAGGATCTAGCCAATAGTCACCCAATCTAATCTTTCAGTTACACTTACAAAATAAATCAGCTCCAACTGAGATTATGAGACACACACTCAGGCTGTTCCTGGAGCAACCCATGGTTAAACTGTATTTCCTGAGAAGTAGTGGAAATCTAAAGTAAGACTCAATAGCCTCAGAGCTATCAAGCCATTTTAACAATAGCATAAGCAAAGTACCAATTTGCTTGTGGAGGGAGACAGACTCTGGGCTTCTTCATGATCTCACAGATCCCACTTTTCCAGCCTGTTATTACACTAAATACCCTTCCGTGTTTCATAATATGAGTGAGCTTACAGTCAATCACTCTGTGGTGCTGAGCTTGCAAAGCAGCATGGATCAAGATCTTTCCATTCCCTTTGAAATCCAAGTCTGGATTGCTCCAGCTTGTTTTTCAATAGAGCAGTATTTTCAAACGCTACAGTTCGATTTTACAATGCTGCTGGCAAGACTGGGAATCAAGCTGTATCCACATGCATCCAGCAGGAAAAGTTGCCACAGGGAAAGAGTGAAAAATCAAAGGGTGAACAGTAAGATGATCTTATACCACTGACTTGCTGAATGCCAAAGAATAAAGGTTTAATACAGCACCAGAGAAATGAGAAAGCCAAAAAAGTTACTTCCAATACTGCCAATAGTTGCTACTATGGCAGAGATGGAAACAAAACTGGAGGGAAAAAAAAGCTGCTGCATATGTATTATTTCTTTGTCAGCCACTTACATTTCAATTATTAAATGCTTCTTTTCAGCAGTACATATCATTCCAAATAAGCTTCACAGCTGACAAGAGAAAGCATCATGGGGTTTTTTTTCCTGGTATAGCTTATAATCAAATCATATTTGACTAATATTTCTATCTATACCTTTTACTGGTTATGGTCAAGCCTTTGCTGAAGTTGTTTCAGGAGAGCAACTACAAAATATCCTCACTTGAAACAGCTTTCCAGTAGCACCCATTTTCTGACTTCAGTATGGTGACTCCTGTAAGGACACGTGGAAGACAACAAGGTCCATAGTAGGATATTGTACTGCCCTGCTGGGACAAATTGCTGTAAATCCAAAGAAACGTCAATGAAGCACCAGAGTTGCAACAAGAAACAAAAAAAAGCGTAGCAGGAACATAAATTTGGCCCATCATTATGTGAAAGTTTTCATGTAAAACACAATCTCTGAACAAAATACAAATGGTACAAATCTGATGACCAGGGATGACTTTAGACTCTCATGTAAAACAGCCTGTTTTAACCAGAAGAACCCAAAACTAAAGGACAGTGCTGGTTTAAGTTGATTATTTAAATACTATTTTGCATATGAATTGCCTTGCCTTATACAACTCCAAAATACGGAGAAACAGCACATCTATGCAAGTTCACAGCAAGACAAACACTGAACAGCAAGAATTGCATTGCAAAGGTCACAGTACCAGGTGTACCCAGTCACAAAACCAGAACCAGAAAGAAGGTGAATGAGTTTTAAACCACTTCCTTTCAAATCTCAGTATTTCTGCAAGTTAAGAGACAATAGGAAACCAAAGAAATTGCCATTAGAGCCAGGCTACTATATAGTATATTCTACTATATACTATATATATAGTATACTGTACTCTATATGTAGTATGTAGCATACTGCATACTATAATCACACCTGCTGCTGTGTTAAGGTTAGGGAATAAGGTCTTGGCAATTTAGTTTCTCCTAGGATGCAGGTACAGCTGTGTTAGGAACAACACAAAAGTCTCATCAATTTCAACACCCTACCAGCAGCAATGGCCATAAACCACTTGAATTCATTTTTAGACTGGAAATAAACAAATTTTGAGATTTTAATTAGAAAAAAGTATTTAAAATAATCAGTGGGGGGAGGAGGACAACTTTGCTTTTTGAATTGAAATATAACTCGCTTTCACCCCATCCACAGCCTTGTTATTCAATTTTTGATTTTTTTTTTTTAAGCCTTTGAACTACCATAAACTTGTGGCAAAACAGGGAAAATTCAGATTTTGTTAAAAAGTTCATTTCCTTACTGAAACTTTCGCATTGTTATTCTTTTGTGGATTTACTTTAAAAACTTGTATCCCTCTCCACTGGATGGCAGAAAGCTGTTCACTTCAGTCCTCTCACTGCCAAATTGACAAGCATGCTGAATAAAAAAAAAAAGTGAAGGGCCCAAGGTCTTTTTCTTTGCTTTTCTTTTTTTTTAAACATGTTAGAGTAGGCAACAACCAATTTTTATTCTGCTGCCAAAAAATGACCAATAATCTACTGCAGCATGTGTTACAGCCCTGTGTTTTAAATCACAAACAGGAATCTAAAAAGGCAAAAATAAAATAATGTTTTTGAGATTGTGGGATAGGCAAGAACAAGTGATGCCTTAATCTATTCTCCCATGCTAACTGCAAGCATTAAAGGCCATAAATTGTCACTGCCCCTGTAATAGATAAGCTACATGCACTGAGAGTTCTTTGCACGGGTCAGACTCTGCCCCCAAACTGTGCACTAGGCTGGACCTTTGCTTCCTGACCGAGGCAAACCCAGCAAAAAGAGCCAAGACTTACACACCCAAAAGCATCATGGGTGAAACAACACTTTTGCATCATATATCTTAGCTGGCACAAATTTCTCTTGATAGTTTTCAGCAATTGTATCACAAGTGACCTAAAGTATTATCAAATAAGGCCTCAAATTTGTATTATCTGTTGTCCACAGTATCAAGTCCAACCAAATACTGCCAAGGGCTCATATGTCACAACCACTGCCCATCACTTAAAAGAAGTTATTCTGTATATTAATGCTTTTTATTTACCAATTCCATTCTTCTTTAAAATGAACCAAAAAAAACCCCAAAACAACACAGAAACCTAAGCAGTAACTTTGGTTTCACTTTACAGACACATAGTAGGTTTCAAACACCACAGTCAAAAAAATCAGTACATTTTAAAACAACTGATCTTAACTGGAATTATTTGACCTAAACCCTTCAGCATTCAATTGTTAAGGAAACTGCATGTCTGCCTACAGAGCATTTACACAGTGGCACAGTTGCAGATACAGCATGATTTTGACATTTACTGTAGTCCTGGAAAGGAAACAAGCCAAATGCATCCCCAGCACAGCCTTAATAATTTCAAAATTCATTTGCAAAAAACTCTGGCTTATTATCTCAAAAAGAGTAAGGAGGAATATTTTATTTTATCTGTTTTCTGAACTCCCATTTTTACCTCCCAGAACATAAATTAGTACTTCAAAATAGGTCTTAAGTGGTACTCAAGTTATAGCTAAATCTCATACTAGCAAAAGGGTAAATTTCACTCCTAGGGCACTGATGAGAAGATTCTCCTTCCCCATGAGCCAAAGTATTTTTTCCAGACAGTAACTTACAATATGACTACCTTTAACGCCCATGTAACAGACTCCTAAGGTCATCCCTTAAAAAAAATTCCATGATATTTCAATTTTCAAGTTCATCAGCAGCCTTTTCAGAAATGCCTGCATTCCTAACAGTCTAATCTTCAGAATAACCCAGGAGCTGAGTCACCCACTTCCCAGTGACCTATACCCTTTCCAGTTCTGAGAGCTGAAACTTACAGATAGAGTATTTGGTAAATATCAGTTTGCCAAATAAGACTGCTGGTATTATCCACGGGGTTAATTTTGTAACCTTTCTTTGTCTTTCACATCCCAATTGCAAATTTAGGTGGGGGTGGTGATGAGGTGAGGACTAGAAAGGAAAAGAGAGGAGATAGGGGACTATGTGGTAGCTTAATTTGAGGCACTTTTAAAGGCTTCTCTATCAGTCTATCTGAATCTCCAAAAATTACTTAAAAGGGAAAAAAAAAAAAAAAAAGAGGGGAAAAAAGAGAAAACAAACGCACACCACCAGAGGGCTGCTGCCTGCAGGAAAATGAAACTGCTGCATTTTAACACTGCAGTAGAATTCCACCAGCTCCACAGAGGCATAAATAAAAGTGACCAAGTTATAAATCTTTTGTAACTAGAACACACAGCATCATACATAGTTTTACTCAGTGACATTTTGTTTGAGAGATCAGGGAAAAATGCCCCTAAGGAAGGAAGCAACAAAAGTCAGCATAGCCACATATTGTCAAAATGGGAATATCAAAGCAATTTTTCCATTTTATTAGACAGTTAGAACAATTTTAGTGCTAAATGCAGCCACAGAAATTTCAGCATTTATGTATCAGTATTCCAGTAATCAAAAGGAGAAGCTATGGAAGACAAATACAGCATAAACAGATATCATCACCTGAACAGACCAGGGTGTATGGTCCAGTCCATCCTCAGGAGGTTAAAAAAACAAAACAAAAAAAAAAAAAATCACTAGGCCTAAATAGTAAGGTTACCCCAGACCTTTTCACGCTTTTTATCTACACTAGCTGGCTAACCCTGTCAGTCCCAAAAGGGAAGTCAAGAATTATCTTAGTTTTACAGCAGGGCATCATAACAAATATATAATTTCTTACTCGTCAAAGGCTCCACCCCAAGTCAGTGACTGAGTCTGTTAACGCCAGTGAAGACTACATAGTTCTTGTTTCTGAATAATCTGCCTTACAACTGCACAATGACACGAACAGACCCTGTATTGTACACATCTCTACTACTCTTGAAGCCAAGAAATGTCCCAGCTAGGACTCCATAGCATTTTAGAGATCACAAGCATACAAATAGTGACCCAACCCTTTGAGAAGTTCAGTACCTTTAATCCAAGAAGCCTTGAGAGTAGAGAATAATCTTGCATGAGAGAATTAGAACTCTACAAGATCAAGCAGAAGATTGGTATTTTGTGCACACACACATACACACAAAACCCAAACCAACCCCGAAATGAAGTCTCCCATACACAAAGTGTACAATGCATTATGCATAAAAATGCTCAGCTTATCCACATCTGACACACCATATTGATCTGTAGCTGATGCAGAGTTTATCAAGAGACTAGAACAAAGGCACAACTGCTGCAAGTAAATAATAAGATAAAAGATGGGGAAGACGGGACTTCTACATAGGGCAACGTTCTTAGGTGCTCTGGTTCACTTCTTCAACCTTCACTGCCCTCTGTTCATTGCTCTTTGTGCCAGAAGAGAACAGCACTACCCAGCAGGGCTAGAATTCCACCTGTGACTGCAAGTTACATATACCCTTTGATCCAGATCCTTGGCCTTGCCATGCATTCAATCCCCACCATTTCAATGAGAAAAAAAAGACTTAGAGCACATGAGTTTCTCCCCTCTGATGAACTCTTCAGAAATTTGCAGTAGAGCAGACACTTGAACAGTAAATATGATGTTAATTTTGCTATTCTAATCAAGGTTGCTATGAATTCTTGTGAAGTAGTCCGCAGTCCACCTGGTTCCACAGAGCCACAGGCACCAAAGCACTGAGGATAAATAAGAATTGGTGGAGCTAGAGAGGCTTTGCAGCCATAACTCATCTAATTCAGGGGTGATAAGAGAAATGGTGATGACACCATTAAGAACATAGATCCAGGAACTCTGTCTATTTTTGCAGCATTTTGTCTGAGCAAGACAAGGCACCTAGTAATAAAGATGGCAACCGCCCCAATCATGCTAGTAGTCTGGCTGTTCCTTTCCCTAGTAAAGATGCAGTAATGATGTAAGGACATTTTCTCCATCCTGAAACTTAATGCAGACTGGTTGGGTAATTTCACTACAGGTATTTATGAAATACTAGAGAAAAATTACTACTAAAAGTATTAAAACATTTGCTTGCCTTAATCTATGTGTTAGCTGAGTAGACAGACTTCTGCTTTATGGATGAAATACAGTAATTTGTGAAATGCTGGGCCTGTATTTTCAGTTTGAATTGAATTTGCTTACAGTATCATTCCACTTAGTGCTCTAATTTGCTTGAATATTCACTGCAGAGATGCATTCCTAGGCTGCTCTTAACTAGAACACTGCCAGAGGTCTGCCTCTGCTGCCATCGATGAGAAGCTTGCTCATGAGTCAAACTCCCCTCTCAGATAAGCGTGAGGAAGGCCTTGATGCCACTGAGACTGCACAGATGTAACTGACTGGGGATTTTGCCTAAGTCATGTCTTCATCGCAATGAGGAAAAAAACAGAAGTAAAAGAGATGTAATTTCATAAATATGAGCAATGAAATAAACCACAGACCCACAAGAAAAACAGAATGGGATGAAACCCAGAAACTCTAGGACAGATAGTTCTTTATTGGCGATAATTACTGATTTTAACCAAGCTTTACTGATTTACAGGAGTGGGAAGTTTGGGGGAAAAAGGGTAGATTTAATTAGCTTCAAAGGCTAATGACAAACTTGTAGGCTGGTGCTCACAAAGTGTAAGGAATCTTAAAAGCTCTGCCACTCATAGCCGTGTCTTTACAAAAAAGCAAATGCTTGCATTTAATAGGGCAATAGTGCCCGCGCCATTGCCAAGTTCTAACATAATACTTGGCTTTGTCTCTGGTGACGATTCTGTACAGACAGGCATTGCAAACACACAAACAGCTCTCAGTCTTCCTCTCAGCATTCTGCAGGAAAGGACTACTTCAAATACTGCCACTGTACCAAAATGGATACATGGAGGAAATGCAGAGAGGGCTCCCCTCTTCCCACACTCCCCGAGCACTGAGCTCAGCTTGCAAACAGAAATGACCAAGTTCGAGTCTCCATCGCCCTTGCTTTGCACTGCTCCAGCAGCAGAGAGCAGGCAGGAATCCAGCCTGCCAAGCTGTGTGGGGATTCTTCCAACAACAGGCAATCATAATGTGTTTTTAGCACCACCTTTTCCATCTACCTCTGGCATAAGAATCTTAGCCAAGCTGAGGGCAGTATCTGAAGAGCAGCTGTATTGCAGCAATCTCGATCTGCCATAGCAGCATCTTATGGCCCTCAAAAGCAAGAGAAGATTAGAGAAGCTGTGCTGTTTAGGACAGCTTTCTGTTAACCTGACTTTTTAAAGGAAATAAAATTTAAATGTTCAGGCTGTCTGTCTGCAATTCCCCCATAACATCAGAACCCATTATCAAGTTCCAACCAAGTTTGAAAGTGCAAGGGAAGTTTCTAAGATTCTACAGATTTAGTGGAAAGTGCTGAATGTCTGTGGAAAAAGAACTAAGAGATTCAAACTATCATTCCCACTACATTAAGCTCACTTGTGATTTAATCCTTAATGTATTTCAAGAGAAAGAAAAAAGATAGACAAGCAGCAGAGACAGCTCCAAATGAGTCACATTGTCCTCACCTAGTCCAAGAGACAAGGGACAGAGAAAGAGCAGGGGCAGCAGGGAAATACAGGGTACAAAACCAGAGAATACAGCATTCCTTAGTTTTAAAGCTCACTGAGCAAGTTTAGCTGAACAGGATAACACAGAATAGCAGAAAACCTGAGACTGGAAGTGATCTACGGAGATCATCTAGATCAACAGCCTTGGTTCAAAGCACAGTCAACCAGAGTGGCTGCTCAAGGCTTTGTCTTGTCTGGATTTGAACACATGCAAGGAAGGAGACTTCCCAACATCTCTAGGCAACCAGTGCCAGGTGCAACCCACTCTCACAGTAGAGGAGCTTCTTCCTATATTTAAATAGAACTTCCTATTCACAAAGGCCTGACTAGGATTAGTGCCTTAGCATGAAAGGGATTACATGCAGCTAATGTAACATAAATTATCCTTCCCCTCAGTTCACAAGCTAGGCAAGACACATGAAATGTGAAAGAAAAAAAAAATACACCTAAGAGAAAATAATTCTCCAAGGACATACAGAGCATCAGTATTAATTCACCAAATACAAAGCATCTTGTATAAGTAGGAGACAGCCATAGAAGTACCTTGTTTTTCAGTCTACCATGACCATACAGTTAAGAACAAAAACTCTGACAATAATATATAAGCTTATTTAGATATGGGCTATGTCCTTGAGTATTTCTACCAGCTCTTCTAGCAGTAAACAGGAACCTATTTAAATAGGATCTAAACAGTTAAGGGTCTCAGTCATGGAACTGTACCAACCCCAAAAATTTTCTGAAAATACCTTCCTACCATCTCAATTAATTTTCTCTCAGAGATTGCAACTGTAGAAAGAATATCTGTCTAGTAGCCTCTAAATTAGGATCACAATCCTTGGATTAGTTTCTATTTTTGAAGAGGCAAGGTAACGCCAAATTTTAAAACAAAGATAGATAAACAAAACCCTAAAAGCAATGAAAAGAAAAACCAACCAACCAAAAAAAAAAAAAACCACAAAAATGCAAACCAAAAAAACAGATGAGGACTTCAAAAAGAAAACTATAGATCAAACCTGTACCTGCTGCCAGCAGGTTTTCTCAACATGACATCATTTAGAATCTGAAAATATGATGAGAGCTTTGTAATAGAATACTGTGAGAGATTAAGAGATTCCAGTATGGTAAAAATCTTAAACAGTCAAATCCATTTCTTACTCTCAGGGACAGGTCACACTTATTAAAAGGAATTCACTCAATCACTGAATGAAACTCACCCAGGGCAAATGGCTGGTATGATAAGTAACCCAATCCTCTGCTGGCAGAGTCAGCAAAAGACATCAGAAAATTTTTAGCACCCCACATGGTACATTTAACACCACAAAGATTTGGGATATGAAGTCTTATTTTCCCACTTAAACTTGTGCAAATGCAGCAAAACACTAGTCTTAGCAAAGTCTTATGCTAGATGAGCCCAGACGTCATCAGAGCTGGACTTTTTTTTTTTTTAATAGAATTTTTAAAAAATAAATTGTTCATCTCCAGCCCGTGTTTAGCTGCAAATACATTCCTGAAGGTCCCTCTTTCTCACAAATTATATTCCCATAAGGCAGATGAGCCAACACTACAAACCTGGGCTTTGGTGTGCCTCATCTTGGACCAAAGCAACAAAACAATCACTTTTCCAATAGGAGTATCTGTGTAGAAACTTAGTGTCTACACTGCTAGCCACACATAAAACAATTAAGAGAAAGAATGAAAGAAGATAAAGAGCCAAGCAATTTCATCATCATCCCTGCTGGGTCAGTATGAAGACGTGCTGCATTCTCATTTGCAGCTGCCATTCCACTTTGGCAGACTGACACTTAATAGTTCTAAGAGTAAGCTTTAGACAAAAAGTAAAAAATTAACATATTTTTGGTCCCGTCCAGTTTGCTTCTTCCAGAAACCAGCTCCTCCATTACTTGCACTGCAGTCAATAGTGCTTTTAGTAGGTAAAATACAAGATGAGCCAGTTTATGGCATTTAAAGCTGAACACACAGAGGAATGACACTGCAAAAACAGAATGTGTCAATACATAGGTAATGTAGACATTATTAAAAATATATATATTACCATACTGATTTGTTTTCTCCCACATTAAGCATATAGTGCAAAAAACGGGAAATCAAAATTGCAAAAGCCTCAGGATATAAAGACAGCATGTTGTTTTGTAAGTAGAAGCAGAGAGCCAGAAGAGCACTTATTAAATGGATGCCTGAAAACAGTTTTCCTTTAAAAAAAAAAATTAAAATAGAACAATTAAAGGTAAATACTTCACTAGAAATATTATCATTCCTATAATTCCCACATACTGTTGGAACATTAAAGAGAGAAAGAAAAATAGACAGTACTTGCACCCCACCCTAAGCCACCTGACAATGATTTCTCTCCTCACTATCCCCCTGCATCCTGCATTAACCCATTTGCTGTCAGCGGATTCGCAAATCCCAGTGCAAAGTTTTCACCAGCAATAATCTTTTGTCAGTAGCTGGCAAGTTATCTACTTTCTTCCAAACTCCTTAATTATCAAATCACTGATTATCAATGGGTGAATTATTAGATAAAAAACTGAAAAGCAGCCAGTTATCTGTGGTGAGCTACACAAAGAAGAGCCCCTTCCAGTCTAACCTTACCCCATCCCAAATAAAAATGTTTATGTGGAAAAAAAATATTCCTTGTCCTTCTAAGCAGGCAATTACCTTTGTCAAGGAAGCCAAAGTAGGTACAACAAAAGTCTAAAAGCCAGAAACTGCTTGGCACAGCCATGGGGTGCAAAACAGTAAGCTTGGCCATTAGAACTCCATGACAGAGTTATTTAGGGCAGCTTTAGGGCTACTTTGTATCAGCTAGCCTGGTACGTCTCTGTGGCCTTCGGGAAATAATCAAAAATAAAAACAAAAATAAAATAAAATTTAAAAAAAAAAATTTCCTTAAAATAAAACCAAGAGCACTAACAATTCAAGGAAAGTGTCCTACTCATGCTCTAGCACTGAGCATGCACAAGCCACCTGCACCAGCCTGAAGGTTACTGTGCCCTCTAGGAAGGCACCAGTGCCACTTGCAAGAGAATGTACCTGGCTTTGCTTAAACACACACCATCATTTACCTTCTTTATCCATATCGCTTTCTGTCCTTAGTCTCATGACACACTTGCATTTAATAGCCTTTTAAAAGTTTATCCTAAGGTCACTGCAAAAGAAACAGTGCATTCCTGTTTGTAGAGTCCACAGGACAACTGCATCCTCATAGGCATCTCTGCCACAAGTGACACATCCAAGAACAAAATGCTTGCAACTACATCAACAGCCAATAAGGTACTTCTGTGAAAGGAACCAAAACAAATTCTGCTGTTCCACCTAAACTCCACTCAAACCCAACTTTCAAAAGCTATGAAGCAATGGAAAAAAATTTCAGGGTAACTTTTTAGTATGGTTTTTAACATATTTTTATTAGTAATGTTTCCAGTCTGTAAACATAATTAATTCATAAAAAATTTATATTCCTATTCAAAATTAAATGAGAGTAAGTAAAATGAAACTGGTTGAACAATATTAATATGCTCTAAAAGCAGGCATTTTAAATCAAGTTTAATTTGGTCCCACTTGTGCACCTTCTAAAAAGACTTTCTGGAAAACTTACTTCTACCAAGCATGGATGCTCATAGGAATCATGTCCAAACTGTCCAGGAAAACTGAATTTTTGTTTTGAACTTGCAAACATCTGGAAGTCCTTGCACGATGATCCAAGCAGAAGGAAATTCTCTTATGCAATATACCCAACAGACATTCAAGAGTACAATTCAAATCTTTGAATACTGCATAAGTGCAACCAATCCATAAGTGAGGAAAAGACAGTTGGGGAAAAGAGATATAAATAGCTGTTTGCCAGAAAATCTGAAACAAATAAGGATTTAAAGGAAATCACTCTGCATTTACAGACACTGCAGATGAAGACGGTTCAAGTTCATTAAGAACACTATTTACAACGAATTATTCATGTTATTCTACAGATCATTATGGCTGTTTTGTAGAAAAACATAATGTTTATGCATGAACTGGAAATGGAACAATCTCCTCATATTCCATAAGCAGAATGAACAGCATTATTGACTAGGCTTGCTAAACATCTTGGGCTTGTTTAAAA
>VXBQ01000656.1:89231-125911 GCA_013400175.1 Phainopepla nitens | reverse complement strand
CCCCCCCCCCACCAAAAACTCCTATATCTTTTTGGACTCATTTTGTTATTTTGTCTCACGTTATTTTGATTCCCTTGGAATACCGTTCTGTATTGCAACTTCAACCTTTTGTCCTAAACTCTTTTTGAAAAAAATGTTTGGATATTTCTTGATTACTAAAGAATCAAATGTTTTGGTTTTGTTTTGTTTGTTTTGTTTGGTTTGGTTTTTTTTTAATTTTATTTATTTGTTCATATGGAGCCAAATCCCAGTTATCTGTACCCCTTTGATCTGAAACTCAGTCCTCTGAATCTAGGTTATGTCCCCCTGGTGTGAATTACTTATACAATAACTCCCTCAATTATTTGAAGCCCTGTTTATCCAAATGTTTTGATGTTCCAAAAGTATTTTGAATAAACAGGACTCTGCTGTCATTGGATATATCAGATATCTTTGGGGATGCATATGGGATGATTTCCCCTGACCTTATTCTGTATAATCTTGTGCTCAAATGAACAAGCAGTGTAAACTTAAGTGTATAGTTGGCATATTGGCATAATCTTCGGTTCTTTTACTCTTTTCTCCATTATTTTTCTTTTGTTAATCTCATTTAAAGACTAAATTTCTCTCAGGAAGGACTCAACACTGATCCCAGCAAAACTTTGGCTTGATTATGGACTGAATAGAAAAGAAATTATTTAGAATTTTGCTAAATTTTGTCATACTTCTGAAAAAAGAAGCAGAGCAAAGGATTTGCTTTTTTTTTGCATTTTTTACTCACTCCTATTGACAATAGCTTGTGTCTAATGAAAGTCTTCATGATCATTTGTTTTCTTAGATACTTGTCATTGCCCTTCCTCTTATTCCCATGAAAATCTTAAGGGTCAAGATGGATGATGAGATGATGAAAAAAGCTACAGGAAAAAATAGGTTCATGAAGAAGTTCTGTTTTAATGTTTTTCACCTGTTCACTTGAATATAGGTGTGAAGTTAGTACTGGAAAAAAAAGGAAGTGTAAGGCTTGCAAGAAAAGTCACCAATGAAGTTGTGAAATTAGCATGGAATAAATAATAAATCAATAGTCTTCTTGTGGTAAGAAGAATTCAGATAATCTAGGATTTTGTCTCCAATTAGAATAACCTA
Source organism: Phainopepla nitens (assembly GCA_013400175.1). NCBI lineage: Eukaryota > Metazoa > Chordata > Aves > Passeriformes > Bombycillidae > Phainopepla > Phainopepla nitens. The sequence continues at coordinate 124,789 of VXBQ01000656.1, read as the reverse complement.
GTAGCTACTGGTTATGATAAGGACATACTAAAGTTGAAGAGGACAAAAATATTCAGAACCTGCAATGTCAGGATCCATTATCACATCCTGAATTGTGTGTTCCATCCACATATGTATGGACACATGACACCCCTTTGATAGGTGGCGTAGAGATCTTGATATTTTGACAATTAACCTCATTGTATAGATATTTCATAAGAAACTGACCCAGATGTTTGAGGGACATTTAGTCATCAGTGCTGTTGACAAACTGATAATACTTTTATTGAGGATACTTTTATCAATCTGCAACATCTTCAAACAGATGTTAACAGTCTAAAATTGAAAATTTTTCGCCTTTGCATTAGGTATCTGCTGTCTTTGTAAGAAGCCAAGGAAGACTGCAAGAAAAGGAAGGATTGGATTTCAGTAAGTGGGTGGTTCGAATTCTTAGAACATACTTGGAGTTCAGACACTTTTCTTACTGTAGCAAATGCTGGGGAACTTCATTAGTTAACATCAGTTGCTCGAAGGCAGTGCTTCCACACAGACTCTCACTGTGTCAGCTCTTCAAAACTGGTCTATATTACTCAGCAGAGCTATACCATGACATTAGTTAGGCAGACTCTTTGGAGATTTTGCTGTTGTTACCATTATTACTATTTTTAATAAAAATTTAGCTAGTATTATTAGGATTCTTGGTGTTCTACGTATTCTAGTACATCATTTTTAATACTCACCCAGAAAAAAATTAACTGTTAGCTTATTATCTACATATTATCTTTGTTTCAAGCTGAATTAAGGTAAAGGCTTGTAAAATGTTTAATAAAAAAATAGATAACTGCTTTCACAGTATCATTTCCTCTGGACCGTGGACTCTCTTTATTCCTTTGGAAATATTACTGTCATTTTCTCAAGCCTGCTGCTGTCATTACCTGTGCTTCAAAGAATTTTTAAACTATTAAGTAACAAAAAGCTATTTCTAGCTTAATATAGCAATGTGAAAATAGAATTCTCTGTATGATTTTTTTTTCATACACTGAGCTATGTGTTTCCTAATAATATGAATATGCAGGCACATTCACTTAGTTCACTAAGTGGAGCTGTGACTGGGTCTTGACAGACATTGAACTTGAAAGCAATCAGACACTTTAGCATGAGGATGGGTCTGTGTAACTGACCTCTCTTTGAGGTACAAGAGACCAAAAGAATGTCTGTCTTCAGTTGTCAGAGCAAGTCTCCACCTACCCTAATACTGTATCTCCAGTGGTGCCTGTGAGTACAAACTTAAGGAAGAATAAGTCCAAGGCAAGAATATGTGATTCTTGCCTGCAATACTCTCTCAGGATCCAATTGTTTCCAGCTCAGGGACTTTCTGAGCCAGATGTTATTTCTGTGTGTGCCATACTCCTCAAGAGATATTTTTTTTCTGTGAGCTTGTTTTTATCTTTTCTTAAAAACTTGACACCATGACAGATGGCCAGATATCTCTTCAGATTATGTGCATACTTCTCAGAAGACAGTGAATCCTTGAGACAAGTAACATCCATTGATCAATGCTCAAGAACCTCAAAAAGGAAAGAGGGAAAATTATGTGTGAGGCACCATTCTTGAAATCCTGCAGGTGTACGGAGCAATTCCAGCTGCAAGGTGACTGCTCAGGAAGCCTACAAACAGTGGAGCTGACAGTTCAGAGCAGTTGGTGTTTAAGATATAAAAAACAGGGACGTGAAAACAGAAACACATTTCTATTTTCAACAAAAACAGATTTCTGCTTGTATTTCTTCTGGTTTTAGAACAATTCCATCCATTCAGTTTTTGCCACAAAATGCATGTTGCACCCTGATCAGTGACTGATGATCTTTATGATGATATCATACAGAAGCAATTGTAAAGTACATATTAGCAGCTATCATGGATGTTTTATGGGCACTTTAACAACATGCACTGAAGTTGTATGATGTCAAATACACTGAACAAAGCAAATTCTCTAGATTTTACCGCAGGTGGTTCAGTGAAATGTTCAGCCAACATCCTAGAATATTACCACATTTCTCTGCTGTGATTTCAAGTATGTTAAAAAGTGTTGATCAGGATGAACAAGGAAAAATATTAATTGTCTAGACCACAGAGTCAGTCTGCCCAGTAGCTGGCAGCCAGGTCCCAAATCTCTCAGTTGCTGGCACCTGCTCAGGCAACCTGGTGAGTCTGACCCCCCCACACCCCACTGCCTCCCCTGTGCTCTTGTTGGCAGAGATTCAGTGGGGCTGGACCTTAGAGACCCCTCATCCCAATTGCTCCCAGATCACTTCCCTGCTCACCATCTGGTTTGACTTGATCTGTGCAAGGGATCACACCCACTAACACACCCACACTTGATCAGTCGCTGCCCCACAGACACATAGGCCCTCCAGCCTGTGGTCTGCCTCCAGCTGCTGGGTTCACACCCCCACACACATGTATGCACAGACACCCCTCACCCAACAAAGAATTAGAAAATTGTTTAATAAGAACACAGGTCAGGCTGCACTGATCAGGCACACAGCATAACCAGACAGGTATTATGACTAGCCAAGTGTGGTAACTCACCTTAATAATTGCTTACCTCTCTATTTTCTCACTCCAGTCCCTTTCCAAGTCACTACCCTACCATAACCTACCCCCTTTCCCCACATTTGGTGCCGCCCGTAAACATCCCAAAATTAGTCCTATGCAATCTGGAACTGCTTTTCCCTTACATCCCATAATGTGTCCCACTCCTCAGCAGTGAGCCCCTAAGTCTGAAAACTGACTGGTGAGTGCTTGATTTGTGTCCCAGCCCTTGTGCCCCTGTGCTTATCCAGATGTGCTGATGGCCCTTGGCCTGGGAATAGGTCAGCAGGGTCTTATTCAGGCACCTCACTCCTCCTATTGTCTCTCTGATCTCCTTCATGGGATTTTGTAACATGATAATTTATATCTTATGCTATTGGATAACTTGTCTCCTAACTACATGAGGCACTTGGTTTCTTGGTTGCAATAGCGTGCCATTCCTTCTGCAGGGAGAATTATAGATATTACCCTCAGACAGGAATGGTCATCTGGAGTTGAGCTGTGTCCCTTGGAAGATAAGGCGTACCTGGCATTTGGCACATAGTGGGAAATAACAAAGTTCACAGATTTGTAGTTATTTATTTAGTGATTCTTAAATTCTGGGAATTTAAGAGGAGGACATCCTGCCCAAAGGTTCTCAAAAAATGCTGGAAGGAAAATTTAAAGACAAGCCAGCAATGATGGGAATGGTGAAATGGTAAAAGATCCCTCTCTCCATAAAAATACACTATCCCAGTTTATTTGGTAAAAGATGAGCAAAGAGATTGATGAGGTGAAAAAATAGGACTTTGTTCTTTGCATTCACATCAGTCTCACAGAAAACAAAAGGCATTACTTGAAAACAATCAAAAAGAGTGCCAAGATAAGCAGTAGGCAAATAGAACAAAGGAGCCAAGAACCTGAGGCCACTATGCACCAGTGAACAGAACAGATCTATTCATCAAATTGCTACATATAACAGTGGCAAGTGCAAAAGATAAGCTTTTAATTGGTTTGGTTCATATGAGGTTGTTGCTACCTTAGGACAGGAGTTGGAATGAAGGCTGCAAGGCAGGTGTAGGTTAGCAATAGCCAACATTCCTGACAGCAGAATCAAGGATAAAGCACTAGGAAGGGTTTTATCTGATGAAAGAAAGTGAAGAACTGAAGAACAATTTAAGGGGTCAAAGGATGTTGTTCATCAAAAGATGAACAGGATATTTCCTCTGCCAGTTGCACAGGCAAGAAGGGAGAGGCTGTTCTGAAGATTTGCATGCTGAGGTCTCCGAACTGCTGAAAATGGTTGCTTATACTGGGCAAAATACTGATTTTATATCACAAAGGAAAACCAATATAATTTCCCTTAAAATGTGCTTCTTAACTGCACCAATAATTTGTTCATTCAATTAAAAGAACAAACAAATGAACAAACAAACAAACAAACAAACCAACCAAAAAACAAATCCAACAAAAGTTACAAGAGCCATACACTGAAATAGTAACACCTCCCTGATTTTCTTCAGAGCCTTTCACAGGGGCCCAAACACATTAAGACTGGGAGCACTGGATACTGTATGCAACAATTATTAAATATTAGTAAATGTTACTAGATACTAGAACAATATTTAGATAATTGAGCTGCTAATGCTGCTAAGATAGAAGTGCAATTCCTATTCATCAGAAACTGAATAAAACAGCTCTGAAGTCCATGAGGCATTTGACAGGGCAGTCCAGAATACTAGAGGCTGAAGCACTTTCCCTGCCTCCCCAAAGAGCAAAGAATTGTAGAAGTGTATTTTAGACTCTCTAAAACCTGTATTTTAATGACTCTTCTTTTTAAGGAAAAAGTAAAGGATATTCTGAAGTTTCCATAGAACCATTCAAGGACCAGAAGATCACAGTTCCTAACTCCGTAGGTAATGCAGCTTTCCAGAGAAAATGCCTGTCTGTTGGGAAGGCCTCTAGCAAAATAAAACAATATGCGGATGAAAGTTACAAGGATGACTGAAAGGTGAGCAGCAAAGTGCTTTTTAAATCCCCTCCTGCTGGCAATGGAAAAAGCTGAAACAAACTCTAGCATTGTAATGATGAAATGATTCAGGTGGAACATGGAAAAGTGTTACAAACTGGTTGAATAAACAAACTTTGGAAAGTAGAGCGCTGTCCTGCTATTTGGGTTTTGCTTTTGATTTACTGGATGAACTGGGGAAATCACTCTGACCGAGAGCTGCCAAGCTAGTGGTGAGTTTATGTGTGACAGATATTTGCTACCTCACTGGCAGAGGCCCAGTTACAAAAAAGGGCAATTTCTCACCCTCCTAAACATAGGTCCTATTAAGATTAGCTAAAAGCAGGCAGCCCACAGTTGAAGTGTCTAAGATCCCATTATTGGCCTGAGCTTCCTTTTCTTTGTTTCAGTCCTCTTCAGAAAATATTTCCACCTCATCTGCTCTTTATGATACACTTGGTGATCCTTGAGGGGGACTCTTGAAATGTCTGAGATTCTTGAAAAATTGTATCAGAAATGTATTCTTTGCACGTCAGTGTTTTTTCCACCTGCCTAGAAATGAGAAAAAACAAATACTCCAACAACAGGACTAAAGGATTGTCTTTTTTTTCATGTGTGAATGAATGTTTGCACTGACCTTTTCACCAGCTATGCTGAAAAGCTAGGACACAACTGCTCTGAGGAATGGTCTGTGATCCCATGGGACCAGCACACATTAGCATGAGTAACTTCTTCAATTTTCCCCTACCAAGGCAAAAGTTATTCCCTGAGAAAAGCAGTAAATCAGATCACCTGCTCTTTTTATTCGCTATGGTTAGTAGGTCACATACACTTAAGGATAGATTGTGGCCTCTAGGCATGGAGCTCCCTGGAATACAGTACAACACGTTCTATAAGAGGAGAGTCACAGAAGGCTGCTCTTTTTTCCTCTGCCTCTTCCACCATGATATTTTTACATGTTTCCTCTATGGCATCCTTTTTTTGAGTGTCGAGAGTTTGAGGAAATCCTAAAAAAATGGCCTCAGTAGATACCACATTGTTTCTTTGAGGGCCTTACGAGAGCTAAATTCCAAATACCATCTTTACTCTTTATACACCTAAATGTAAGAAAATGTCTATCTAGAGATTCGTTATTAAAATATCAGATAAAAGCTGATGGAATTTCCACAGTTTGTCATCATCTGGGCAATTTTCCTTTTTTTCCTAGGAATGGCAAATCAGTAAAATTCAAAATGAAAAATTACATTGTGGAGAAATCCTGAAATCTTGCTTGCTAGATCTACAATATTTGTTATAGCAAGGTAGAGAAAAGCTCTTGAGGGCTTCTGTCATGACAGGACTTGCATGACACGTGTTGATAAAGGAAACAAGAATTACGACTTCAATGTTTGCCGTCATGAGCTTATGCACATGGATCCCCTTAATGTTGATGACGATTACATGGATGCACTGAGGAGCCAGTAGACCTCTGGTCAAGTTAAAAGTGTCTGCAGGAAAAGAGTAGCAAAACAATAGTGTCTGTACAATGTCTTTTTCCCCAATGCTTCAAAAGATATTTTTAAATGCTCAGCAATAGTTTTGTGCTTCTTTACTGATGTGAATTTTAAACCTCAAGTTATTTCATTAGATAATACCACCAGTATTTAAAATGTCAGACTCAAACTGCATTTCCCAGTGTGAATGCTGAATACCAGTGCCTGAAGGAAAGTTTTATGGCATCGATTAACTACAACCGTTTGTAGAACTGACAAAGAGGTGTGTAAAAGGTTTATTCTGACTTTTAGATGTGAGTATTGTGCATCATTTTTATAACATGCAAGCCAACAATGATGTACTTTGTTACTGCAGGTCAGAACAACTTCACCCCAAGAGATAAATCACAGAAACTGACATTAGCAATCCCAGAACTTGCAAGGCACAGGATAAGAGAGGCCATAGAAAAGACACTTCATTGTGTTTTCAATTGATCTCACTTGCTATTAAGAAAAACAAAATATACCTAAAATGAAGAACACACAACTCACATGGAATGAAATACTTGTGAAACAGGCCTGACCTAGAACAGTAGAAGCAGGCAAAATACATGTAATGAATTTAGACAGGAACAGTGTCATATGTCTCCCAAAAGTCCAAAGAACAGACCATGAGAAAGTATAAATAGATTTTTTAAAAAATGTACCAAGTAAATAAACATGAGTGGTAGTGAAATCAAAACCTAGCCTTAACACTGTTTCCATTCTGGTAGACAATTTTACAAGAGAGAACACATTTTTTAGAAGGGGAATGTGCTGCACATATGTTGTTCATTTCAGCATTTACAGATTATTAGATTTCATGTTACAATTTCATGTAGCAGCCCAAACCTGGGTAAAACCTGTCTCTTACAAAGTACTTGTCTTGCATAAGATAAGTGATGACTCACCCCAGGTAACCAAGACAGACATGTGGTACAGAGAGATAAAATAATTAATTAATAATTTACTTAATTTGAGAGGTCTACACTTAAACAGGGTTAAAAACAGCTAACAGAAACAGATTTTTGAATGCCAATTCAGCAGCCACTATACAGTTTTTTTCCTCTATTTCTTGCCAAAGACATGGAATCTTTGGAAACTCAAAAGTAAAAAAANAAAAAAAAAAAAAAAAAGTCAACCTAAATACTTTATTCTAAAGTTTAGCTACTTAATACATGTCATGAGATCCATCTGATTATTGATGATGAGAAATCAGGCTGTCTCAAAGTAGACAAGTAGGAAGAGCTTTGCTTGAAAAACAGAATCACAAAGAGTTGAAAACCAAAAGGGTCAAGATACTTCCTGCTATAGCAAAAACTGTGCTATTGGTGACACAAGTTGAAGATGCCTGTTACTCCTGGGTGCCCTGGATAGAGCTCAAGGTGGAATAACAGCAACAGGGACATTCAGAGTAAGATAGATGAGAATAAGATGTATAAAGACAGGAGAAGATATAGGTTTATGGACACATTGTACTGAATCCTACCGTTTGAGACGTCCTGCAAAATGCAGTTGTTTATAAGTGGCAGACTTCTGGCTAGTTTTCTCACAGTAAGTCAGCTCTGTGTCAGCCTGAGTCAGATGTTTGAGTACCAAGATCACTCTAAAAAATTTCAACCTCACCTGTAATGAGTTGGATAATTACATGTCAAAACTGTCTTGCCCTCTGAGGCAGAAGTCATGCTGGTAGTTCTGCCAGCATTAGTGACACTGCAATGCATTTAAGCTATTCCTAGCAACCCATACAACTGTGGCAGATAATGTAGTATGTTACCTTTGTGTTCTCTAATGTCCAAGGCAAAAAAAATATGGACATGACTGACTTCAAACAGGGGATTTCATAGGTGGCTCTCCTAGCTGGCCAGTAATCCTAGATCTGACCTATTGAGTGCATGATTGTCTGTGCAGTGACAGCTGTATGGAGAGCACAACGCACTTCCACCGGCGAGGTCACTCACCTCCTTGGCGCACTCCAGATTCCCTTCTTGCGGCGCGCCCCTTTCCCAGCCTCCCATCCCGAAGGCACCGAGTGCAAATGGGCATTAGTGCCCTCTCGTGGGCAACGCGGCAAAGTTTAAAGTCCCTCTGCTGAGAGCTCCCCGGGGGCAGGGGATCCTCACGTCAGGTTGCAGACAGGTGTCGCAGCTAACACTGTCGAGCTCCATCCCAAAAATGCGTTTTCCTGACAGAATTGTATCCTGTTAGGATAAGAACACATCCATTACGCTCACGTGGGCTCCCCTAACTGGAAGGGGTGGGTTGGGTACGATGGAGTTACAGGTAATAATAGCTCTAATGCTAAACCAGGCCACAGATAATGCACTTTGCTTGCATCTCTGGCTCCTCAGAGAATGGAGCACCTGTGGATGGCATCTTCAAAATTCTTCTTGGTCTTCTCTGTTGGCTGCTCAGATGTTTGCACAGCAGATCCCTATGGATATATCTAATGATAAATCATTGTCAAACATTTTTCAGCATTGGCAGCAGTCATTTTCTACTATCAGTTCTAACTCCTGTAAGTATTGATATAATACATAGTATGTCTGGAAATAGAAAAAGAGAAGCTCAGAACTTCAGATAGTGTGAATTAATATCAGTACCATGGACCTCATGGATTGCGAGATTTGAAGTGAAATCTTATTAAGCTTTCTATGCCTTTTCCCTGAAAGAAATTCCCCTCTCCAATGAACTTTTGACTGTCTATTTAAACAAAGCTGCCAGGAAATTGACACACACTTGATTCTTAATTTTTTTAAATTTTGATGACTGTTACCTGCAGTTCCCCAAAATATTTAAACAATACATTTAAGCCTCCTTTGAACATGAATTGGTTTATCATGTGAAAACACAGTACTAAAGATTTGAACAGAGCTTTCTTGACTGGACTAATGCCAAAGCTACAAACCAATATCTTGGTGCTGAAAGCTATAAACAGTTACGTGAGTGGCTTAGGATTGCCTCTTAAGAACAATTTGTATGCATTCTTCTGCATAACTGTACATCTGGTGACAATAGAAAACATGGTGCATAAACAGGCACAGGCACGGTTACACAAAATAAATTCAAGTAATCACTGCCCTTTTCTGTGTTGAAGCTTTTGTATTTCTCTCTAAGACTCAGACTATGCTAGTAGAAAAATCACTAACACAGCTTTCTAGGGCAGACAAGGAGTCAAAAGCCACTTACAAATTTGCTTTACTACTTTGGGGAGGAATGGATAAAGACCATGGGACAGAACATCATCTGTGGGCTCTCTTACTTCCCTTCAACTTCTATTATCTGCAAGTAATGAGATTTTAGCTTTCTCTGTCACTGTCACCAGGGAGACCATGGTTCTCTCAACTGTACAATGCAGCCTTGCACCCACCTTTGTGAAACTGAGGGAGAAGTATCCATTTCAGCCTGTCCAAGACACGTTTGGCAGCATGGGACAAAGAATCAAAGAAAGAAATAATTACTGAAAAATGATTAGAGGAAAATTATTTTTACTGAGGTATCCATTTTTAGTAGTATAAAAAGAAGTCTCTGTAGCATACACCTCATGAGTTCCCATTGCTGACAAAGGTATTTCTTTTTACAGAACTACAGAAGCACCATTTTCTCAGGAGCTTGGATTGCTCTGGAACTAAAATGTTCTGCTTACAAGGCAGAAAGACATTTCATGGTGATTCCTGGAATGCAGAAATCAAAATGCAGGATGAAGACATAGAGAAGGATTTTTCTTTTAAACAAGGTGCATTGTGGAGTTGCATTGAGGTGGTTGTTTCTTTTGCTACTTTTTTTTTTTTTCCAAACTAAACTCTATTTTGGATAATAAGAATTAAAGTGATACTGCATATTCACAGAAGATATAATCTGTTACTCTCAGATCTGATAAAGCTTTTAGCTCAGGACAGAGAGGTGCAATTAGCATATGGTGAAGAGTCTGATGTTTGAGCTGTAGGTGGTGGTGTTGCTTTATGGGAGTTTAAGTTCAGTGAGGATGGACTAGAAAGGACACAAGTAGAGGTAAATTGGGGTAGCTAACAAATCAGTTGCCTTCAGTTGCCTGATAGTAGTCAACTTTCCTCCATCCTCAGTTGCTCACACAACACTTTTTAGAAACATGAATAAGCATAGAAGTTTTACATTTTGCCATGATTTAGGAACAGAGGTAGAAAGCAATGCAAGCAGAAGAGCACAGATGCCAGACAAATAATGGGAGAGGTCATCTTTATGAGTACAGTGCTTACTGACAACTCTTTTTGTCATTTTGCCTTTTTTTAATGTAAACTCATTCTTCAAGTATGTGTTGTATTAGATTTCAAAGTCCATTTCACAGTAGCCTTGGTTTTGGCTTCAATAAACGTTTGTGCAATTTGCCTTGCAGGCAGACTCTAACACCCAATAGAAATAACTTACTTGAGTAAGTTTTGCATACACAGGAATCCCATTGATTTAGTGTTTGTGTACAAACTGGGGAAATAATCTGTACAGCTCTATGAACCAATGCATCCATTGTTCCCATTTACAGGAATTTTGACTTCCATTGTGGATCAGAACTTTTCTGTAAAAACATCTGTCTCACTTTGTTTGTAACTTGTTCTGAGTTCTAGCTCTGTCTTCTCACTGATTTCCCCAAGGCCTCTGTTTTTCCTGCATGAAAAAATGATGCTTTCAGCTCCAGTCTGTAAACTGGTACCAAAGTGACTTCCTTATGGAGAGTCAAACTGTTGGACATGCAGGGACATTGTAATCCCTTCAATGTAGCTGCTGGCAGGTACCTGTAGCAAAGCTCTCATCTTCCACCATCCCTTGTGTACAGACCTGTGGCAAACAAAACAGCGATGACTGAAGGAATAGCCCCACTTCCCTGCAGCTCTGTGCTGCTTTTGGCTGGGGTAAAGTTAATTTTCTTCAGAGTGGCTGGTATGGGGCTGTGGTTTGGCTTTGTGCTGAAAACCATGGGGATAATACAAATAAGTTTTTGTGGCTGAGTAGGGTTGCACAGAGCCAAGGCCTTTTCTGCTTCTCATACTCCCACATTGGCAAGGGAGCTGGGAGTGCATGGGAAGTTTGGGAGGAGATGCAGCCAGGATAGCTGACCCCAGCTGATAAAAGGAATATTCCACACCATATGACATCATGCTCAGCATATAAAGGGGTGGGAAAAGGAAGAAGAGGGGACTTTCAGAGTTAAGGTGTTTGCCTTCCCAAATAATGGCTACACCTGATGGGACCCTGCTCTCCTGGAGATGGCTGAACACCTGCCTGAGCGTGGGCAGCACTGAATTCATTTCTTGCTTTGCTTTGCTTTGCTTTGCTTGTGTGTACTCCTTTTTCTTTCCCTATCACACTGCCTTTATCTCAACCCACAAACTTTTCAGCTTTTACCTTTCTAACCACGATCCCACTGGTCAGGGAGTGAGTGAATGGCTGCTTGGGGCTTGGTTGCTGGCTAAGGTTGAACCACAACAAGCTGTCAATAAAAAACCATACATGAGTTCATGTTATGCATAAAAACCTCTCCAAAACCCCAAATAATGAAAAGCATTATTTGGGGCCCCCAGCATGTGAACAAAACACTTTTTCTACAGCATCTGAGATTTGGCAGTGGGCTGGTGTCTCCCTGCAGTGGCCACTGAGGCACTGTCCATCTTTCTGCTCCACACAGCAGCTTAGGCATTAGGGCATGAGCTTTCCAAAGATTTACAGCTGGAAGATTGCACCATGGACAGAGAGAAGACAAAGCAGAGAATACATAAATCAAACTAGAGCCCCTTGGTCTTTCTAGAAAGAATGTAATCTTGACTGTGTTTTTGTCTAAAGGCACCTTAAGGAGCAAACACCTGAGAAGGGCAAAGTTAGACAAAATTTTTCAGGATAAGAAAGTGCTCAGGATCCAGGGAATCACAGGCATGAATTCAGTCACACATGTCAGAGTCAGTTTAGGATTAAGCAGTCAGAGTGCTTACCTAGTGCAATTCCCAGACACGAACACTATTTAGATGTCACTCTTGGGATATTTAATTCAGACACAGCATGTAACTTAGGTTTTTCCTGCTTCGCTGTGCTCTGAGGAAGCCTGCATTGCTCCCAAGTCTTCTGGGGATATAGAAAAAAGAATATGAGGATATTTGGATGGGGAGCTGTCAGTCTCTTAGGCTGTGGTTTTGGTTTTCTTCCCTAGTGACAGAGCTTTTGTGTCCTCTTGGCAGACCCTATTCAGCTTAATCATCATTTAAACTGCCAGTTCATTACTCTCCTGAGTCTTCATGCCAGCTAACAGTTTTAGAGTTGCTTTTCCCTGATCAGGCTAAGACATTCAGACCCCTATTTAATTTTACTCTGCTTGATCTTCACAAATGCTGACACATGCTAACTTGACTCAAGCTTGTCGCTAACCTAAATAATTATAACAATTGCTAGCCTCCATTGAATGTCTTCAAAGAGGGGATTTATAGTAGTTTTTTGCTATCTGAAAAGTTGGCTGTATCTACGTTATTTGTCAGGAAGGTCATTTGTGTCCAAATCAAATGTGTCACAGATGACAGATCTCTGGTAGGACACTGTTTTAAATTAATTTAACTTAATCTACTTAATGGATTTACTTGTAAATTATCAGAAAATTCACTCACAGCTTATGTGCTGTAAGTTTGGGGATGATCCATGGAGCCTTTACATACTACATAGAGGCTATGTCCTTAGTTTGTTTATTTAAAAATCAATTTTTTGGAATTGTATTCAGCCATGGGTTTGCTGTTTATCATATAAATAACACTAGCTTCATCACTAAGGTTAAAAGGCCAGACAGCTTTAAAGCTGAGAAGTTTCTGAGTTTAAGCTGTTGTAATGCAATACAATCTCCTGCCAGGATTTTTTTTTTTTCAGGTGACCACACTGCCTTCAGTGAAAGAGGGATGAATTTTAGCCAGCAATAAAAATAATTTCAGTATCATTGCTCTTTACTTAGCAGATCTTACTTATTTGCTAAATATGGATCAAATCCTTAAAAAGAGATGATTGTTAATTTCCCTGTGGGTTTTCCCATGGCAGTCATCACTGTAGTATGCTAGTACTTCACACTTTTTTTCCCCCACAACAGTCTTGTTAATTTAATTATTTTTGTTCACATTTTCCAGATGGAAATTGAGACAGAGTGATTGAGTGCAAATTGTTTCCTCACTTTGTGTTGGGCATTATAAATGAAATAGTTCTCACTGATGATAATTTTAGCTGCAAATTCTTAGCTCGTCTGATCAGATACTTAAGGCGTAGGAAGCAATTAATGAATGCATGTAAAATATGTGGCTTCTTCTCTTGCAGCACATTTTCTGAAGACTGCCACAGTGGCAAGGAACAAATACAGTTTCCCAGGGTGTCAATGATTACCTTAAGCAGGAGCCCATCTTGTCCTGCTCTAAACTTCCACAGCTCCCTTTGCTACTAACCTATCACCCTTGGCAATGAGTGGGGGAATATCATGTGGAACTAAGAAACAGGAATGAAATTCAAACTGGCATATACAAAGAGAATGGGAAAATCGGTGTTTAGCTGTAAAAAGCCCAGAGGGATTACTTATTAAAGTTTTAAAAACAGACAGACTCCTTAAGTCCCCAATTACTTCATATACTATCTAAAAGAAAATCTATCTAGGTCTATCAAGGAAAGATCTAACTAAAATAAATATAAACTTACCCTAATTTAAAAAACCCCACAAGCAAATACTGTAACAGTGGAGGGGTGGGCACTGCTTGTTTTCTACTTTCCCTGGGAATTCATCAAAAAAAAAGAATTGGCGAAGAAAGAAACTGTGGCAAAAGCAACTGGGCATAAAAAACATAGGACTGTGTGTACTTCTCTGAAATGTCATGGTTTACATCAAAACCAAATGTTGTTTCTATTCAGGTGGGATGTGTCTTACTATTCCATGCATTTTTAGCATGACTGTCTTTGTATTTACTTGCTTAATGAAATACGGACCTTGAGATCTTTGCAGTGCTCTGTCTTCTGACAAAACTCTTTGAAGTGACAGGTGAATATGTTCAATCATGTAATGGGACAATTTACTTTTGGCTTTAAGTGGTTTTTTTTTCTTTCATTTTTAAAAATCAGAAGTATATTACATGCCAAACATCATATGAAAGACAACATTTGGGGGTGCAAGTAGTCATAACAAAAGGTTCTTTAAATGAAATTAATAGAAAATATTGAAAAATCATGCAAAGCATTCAAGATTTATCTATTTTTTTGCACGGAAATCATACTTTTGTGACTTTGCTTTATGAAAATATTGTTATTCTATACAGAGGTTAATATTTAACTAGCCTGGTTTTCTTGTAAGTGCTTCTGCTATGGCTGTTCCTTTTAATAGGTCTCTAGAGCCACTGAATCTAAATAGGAATTTTTCAGGTGACAGTGCTTTGCATCAGATCATTACTCAGTCTCTTGCCCCAAAAGCACTAAGTACAGAGGAGTAATTAAATGGATATAAGTTCATAAAAGTCCCTGTGCAGAGGAGACTCATATCCTGCTCTTCACTACTACTCTCTGAACTGCAAATACATGAAATTCATAGTAAAATTGCACAAACCTATTCCTTTCACTTTTACCAAATACATATTTCATCCTAAGTATCTCCTGCCCTTAACCCATCCCTGTGAAAAGCATTCTGACTGTGACCCTTTTGATTTGCAGTCAGAGAATTCCCACTGAAGTGTTTCCAGAAATCTCAGCCAGGACAGTTTCAAAGGAATCAAGAGGCAGTCCTATGGTAACTATATCCCGTAAATTTAGGGATTTACAGGTTGATCCTAGCATTTTAAACTCCATTTAGAAACCTAGTAGCAGCTGCTACAGACCCAGAAATATCAGTGTAATAATAATTTTGTCATGATGCCACTTTGAAAATTGGTCATAGAATTGTTCCTCAGCTTGAGTTTCCCAGGGGCATTGAGATAAAGTGCAATGCAGCCAAGTAATCTTAAAGTGAAAGGAGTAGGGATTACTCTGGCAGGTATTACCTCTGGAAGAAAAGTCACTCTTCTCACTAGATACAGATGAGAATGTTGATAATAAATCTGACTGAGCAAAGCTTTAGCATACTTCTGTTTTATCTAAGCAGCAGAATTCAGCTGAGGTCTTCCCAAGCTAATGAGGCCATCTTAGAGGACACTTCTGTGATGGCTGTACAGCACTAGAGAATGGAGCCCAGTCTTTAGCTGTAGTAAATTAGCTCAGTTATCTCCTCACTAAATTGGCAAGTACTGTCATTCCTAAAGCCTTCAACAGCTTCAGGAATCAAGCTGCCACCTCTAACTTGGTGTATCTGCTTCAGAACGAATTGAAAGTGCTCCTCTTAATACCTAGAAATCCCTTGTACTCACCCTGCTCATTATTACAATGTCTTGAAATTCAGACAGAATTGCTTAAGTAACTGAAAAATAATCTCCAGATATTAAGAGATCTGCAGCAAAAACAATAAGCAAGTGATCCCTAGAGTAGGGCTTTGTATCTTTTTTTGCTTATACAAGACCATAGCAGCTTCACAGAAGCTACAGCAGCAGAAGAATCAAATGACAAGAGCACAAAGCCCTACAATTATTGCTAATTACATCTTTAAAAATTAGGATTTTCCAATGTAAAAAGGAAATTTGAAGAGGATGAGAAGGCTTGCATGAGTTTTCTCACAAAAGGCTTCTTCGTGTTAGCTGTTGATCTGCTTTTGCATCAGTTTTTGTGTGATTTTTCTTTTTTTATACCTTAGTTACCTATTCTTATCCCACAAGGGGAAAAGATTTTTTGTGAATTTTTACTAAACATCTCTAAAAACCAGAAATGATGGGCATATATTTATAAATCTGCATAACAGACATGGACTTTTCTTCCCTATAGACTGAGAACGTCTTTACCCATTTAAGTTTCATCAGGTGCTTAATGCACAGCTCCAGAGATATCTGCACTATCGCTATAGGCAGACAATTGGTTTCCCCTTTCTTGGCAGTCACTCATTTCATTGTTGTGCTGGGCTGAGCAGACACAGAGGTCTTGGATTTGCCCAGGCCAGAGATTAGATCACATTTAAGTGGCACTGCAATTATAGCGTTTCCTTCTCTTCCCCTTCTCACCTTCCAGGTTTGCTTCCTATTTGGTCTTCAGCTTCTGAAGTCTGCTGTTTTCTTGCTTCTGTTTTAAGCAGCCCAGCTAAAAGCATTTTCCTTTCCATAACCTGTTTCTTTTCTAAATGGACAGGTATGTTTTCCCCTCTGGATCTTTTCCAGTCTTCATTTTCTGTCTATCATGGCTTTCAGTCAGTCCACCTGACAAATCCTTTCTCACTCTGCTCCCCAAACCCTGGCTTTTGATCCAATGTTCAGCCATTTCACCTCTGGGCTTCCAGTCCTGTAACTCAGAAGATATAGCAATAAAGCAAGCACAAGTAAGACTAATCTCTGAAATAGACTGGGTAATTCTCCTTTCCATTCTCCCTCAAGGCAAACACATTGACATTTTGAGTTAAGTTAAATTCTGGCTATATAAAAAGAAACTGAAGCTTACCTATAAAGTTTCTAATGGCTAATGCTGAGAGTCTCTCAGAGGGCAAAAACTAGGGCAGAACTTGCTGCAATAAAAAGTAAATTTCTCTGGGTAATGGCATGGAAATCACTCTTCCTTTGTAAAAGCAAATCTTCCTGTGTTTAGACATTCTGAGGAAAGCTATTAATTCTGGGCCTGACTCATCTAACACTACTGTAAATCAGAAAGAAACCCCTTGAAATCAGAAGAGTTACAAAAATTCATTTAAAAATCTTTAATTTTTATTAAGGTCTGGAAAACTGTTTTGAAAATAGGGACTAAGCCTCTTCCTCTCTGCAAAATTGACATTTCTAAACTTGCTAACAGGAGGAGAAATATGATCTAGCATGAGAGCACAGAAATAAGAGTTGGGAGGCCTTGACTCTATTCCTGGTTCTGACAGTATTAGGTGACAATGAGCAGGTCATTTCACTATTGAAAGCCAACACTTCCTCTCTCATCCTTGGTCTTGTACATCTGTAAATTCTTTGGTTCTTACCAGGGCCTTCAAAATATTGTCATAATGAAACAAACTGACCCTTACAAAGACTAATTCTAAAAGAAAATTAAGTGGGACTTACATACACTGAAGTTACTTAAGAACCATGGAAAACACATATCAAGGTATTGTTTATTAGCACTGGGATTGTATAACTCCAGAACAATGAGGCTGTTTTATTACTCAGAGTCATTTGTTATCAACAGTCACAATGTTTTCTTAAGATGACAAGAAATCAGTCTATCTAACTTGCAATTAGGGATTAAAAAAAAAAGCTTGACAAAAAGATTTGAC
This sequence comes from Phainopepla nitens, assembly GCA_013400175.1. Classification (NCBI taxonomy): domain Eukaryota; kingdom Metazoa; phylum Chordata; class Aves; order Passeriformes; family Bombycillidae; genus Phainopepla; species Phainopepla nitens. The sequence goes on along the minus strand of VXBQ01000656.1, from coordinate 107,370 downwards.
CTTAATTTAAAAAATTAACACTCTGACAAAAAGCAAACAAAGTGCATTTTCAGTTTAATTAAAATACCACAATTACAATGTAAATAATTGTGTTTTATTAATCATCGGCATTCAAGCTTGAGACTGGAGCAATACTAATGATAATTAAGTTGCTGGTGCTGAGTGTGGTGCCTTAATAATTACATAGTAGTTAATACAGAATGCTAACTAAAACTGGGAAGTTCTGCGCAGCAATTAAGTTATCTCAGGCTTCTAATTATTTATGTTAATTTAGAATTACTTCACTTGCCTGTGTAGACTGGGCTTGTCAAACTTCAAGTCGCCATTGTCACTTCTGTCATATGCAATGGAACTGGTGCTCTCTTTCCCTTTCCACTGAAGTTTACACAAGAATGCTTCACATCATCAAAGTGGTTTCTAAGAGAGAGAGATTCTACAGCATCTTATACTGTATTTTTTCTTATTTTTCTGGCACATGAAGACAGCATGTTTATAGTTCAGGATGCTTAATCATTACAAGGACCCTTCAAACTATTAATGTTAAGACAGAGTCTACTATTTAAAGTTGTTCTTTGTAATCCTTCTTTTACAGGCAGAAAAAAATAAGGTTATTTTAAGGGATATGAAGAGAATGAGAACAAGAAACTAAGCTGCTTCATGGATAGACCAGAGACAGAATTACAAAGTCATAGGTAATTCCTGCTTCCAGTCATAATATTGAGGACTGTGCTTTAAGATATGGGCTCCTGAGTCAGGATTTGAGCCCTAAAACAGACATTGCAAAGAGCTTGAGTGCACAGGGTCTCAAAGGTAAAAAGCAATTGAGAAAATACCTTGCAAGGGAAAGTGAACTGGCCCCACTTGTCTATTTAAAATTCTTCAGAAATACAGAAATCAAACAGAGGAAGATTAACGAGTACCTTCCCTGCATTTGTAAGAAATAGCTGTGAGAAAAAGGAAGGCAGAGGTCCAATCTTCTTTCCAATACACCTTGAGTGTCTGGGAGTCAGTAACTAAGGTCCCAATTTCCTTTTACTACCATTTGATGGGGTAGTTTGACCCCTGGTTTCAGAATAGGGTGGCAGGTAGTCATAAGATCTCCTCTTTCCTTCTCTTCCTAATCCTAAAAAACCCAGCTCCCCCAGTTACCTATGTAGATCGATCGATTTATCTATCTGTCTATCTATCTATCTATCTATCTATCTATCTATCTATCTATCTATCTATCTATCTATCTATCTATCTATCTATCTACATACACTAAGATTCATTTGGGCAACCCACTCAACTCAATCACCTAAATGCCTTTATGCACCATGGCCTAATTTCTGAGCACCAGACAATCAATCTCCTCTTTGTTTCTCAGAGAAGTAAGCTGCTCTGCCCCTTTCATGGAGTAGCTTACATCCTATAGTGCCCCATACTGTTTATTAACAGAGAAGGGCTGGTGGCTGGTGTGATTGTTTGAGGCTGTCTCGAGCATAGCGATCACAAAATGAGGGAATTTGTGATTGCCAGAGAAGTAAGGAGAGGCGTCAGCAGAACTGCAGCTTTGGACTTCTGGAAGGCAGACTTTGGCCTGTTTAGGAGCCTACTTGAGAGAGTCCCTTGGGAGGCTGAAGGGCAAAGCAGGGACGAAGACTGAACATTGTTCAAGAAGAAAATTCTAAAGACACAGGAGCAGGCTGTCCCCACATGCCCAAGGATGAGCTGGGCTGCAACACAGGAAAAAAAAGGTGTATCAACTTTGTAAGAAGGGGTGGGCAACTCAGGAGGACTACAAGGATATTGTGAGGTTATACAGGGAAGAGTACAGAGCTCAACTAGAACTTAATTTGACAAGTGCAATAAATGACAACAAAAATGTTTCTTAAAATACATTAACAACAAAAGAGCAGCTAAGAAGGATCTCCATCCTTTATTGAATGCAGGGGTAAACACATCGACAAAGGATAAGGAAAAGGCCTAAGTACTTAATGCCACCTTTGCCTCAGTTTTTAAAAATAAGACCAGTTCTTCATGGAGTATCTATCCCCCTGAGCCAGAAGACAGGGAACAGAATGAAGATCCAATAATCCAAGTGCTTATTTTTACCCAGTAATCAAGAGCATTAAATCTTGATTTTATGTTTTCTAATGCCTCATCATCTCTTACGTTAACTGCTTCCTTATATTGTTTTTCACGCAGAGCGTGTTTGGGCACTGGAACAGCTTCTCAGGGAAGTGGTCACAGCACCAGCCTGACAGAGTTCAAGAACGGTTTGGACAATGCTGTCAGGCATGCAGTGTGACTCTTGGGGTGTCCTGAGCAGGGCCAAGAGTTGGACTTGATGATCCTGATGGATCCTTTCCAGCTCAGCATATTCTATGATTCTATGATTCTGTGAACTTTTTAGTCCTCATAGGAAGTCATCGGAGCTACAAAATAATATTTTTTATTTTCTTCAAGATGCTACTTGAGTGGAGAACTGACATTTCATTCTGCCATTATTTTCCTAGATTCGTTTCTAACCTTGTTTTTCATGGAAGCAAAATTATTTTTCAAGAAGCAAATACTATTCAGAGAGGCAGACTTCTTTTCACAGTTATCCACAATTCCAAAGGCATTGAGACCATCACTCAAGCTGCACAGAAATTTTTAATACCCCAGTGTCATGGAACACACAGTTGTCAAGACAGGCTGAAAAACACACACATACACTCTTCCATGGAAAAATCACTCCCTGCATGCAGCCAGTAACATCTCTCACAGCATCACAAAGCATTTTGTAAATACAAGCTAATTACATTGCCCCAGGATGGTTATCTCAACCGTAAATTCACAAACAGGAAAACCAAGACCCAGAAGGTTTAAGCAGCTAGGTTACCAAGAAATTCGTAGTTGAAGACATTGGCTCTAGAAATCTTTTCCAGGTAAAGATTTATGCTCTAATTACCATGCTCTAATTAGTGGGCTGCGCTTCTGCAGGGATTCCCCCTTGAAGCACTGTTGCTTTACAGCTGCTCTCCTGGCTATCTGCTGCAAACCATCCACCTCCTGTCCAAATTTGGTTATTTTCATTGACTGTGGCAGTGTCAGCAGAGGCAGTTCATCTTTTTGTTTTGCATATGCAAAGCAGGAAGGTCTCTTTTAGGGGACCATCACATGTGACTTTGCTACCTGCATGTGTACCACCACAGATAGGAGCACTTCTGTCCAGAAAACTTTGAGGTAAGCCACTTAACAAGCTGCATGGGAGCTTTTTCTAGAAAGTTGGAATTCAAAACAGTCCAAGGCCTGAACTTCATCCTAGAGATGAGCCATTTTCAAATGCTTTTTATATACCACAGGGTAAGAGCAGTTCAGCTGGTGTGCAGCAGGGTCATGCATAGCTCATTTCAGTATCTTCAGCCCACATGTCTCAGTACAGCATATGTTGGGCCATTCTGAGAATTTGAGCTCTTGTCTGAAGACAGGTCAGCCTGCATCTGCTTCCCCTTCAAATCTTCCCCAAAGTACAGACATCTGCACTTTTACAAAGAAAAATTTGCTATTTGGCATGCAGCTCCAAATGTTTCTCAAAATCTTCCCCACAAACCCTTAGCAGTACAGACCCTTGTGCTTCTGCTGTTCCACATGCACTGAAGTAAGTGAAATTACCCCACTGCATGACAGAAGCAAGGGCAGGAAATGACCCCGTGAGAGGCCCTTCTGGATAGCAATGGTGAGAATGAAGCCGTTAATCATTACACTGCCTGGTGATGAGACTCTGCTGCCAGGCTAATAAATACTCTGATCCGGCATGGTATGGATGCACATCCAGATGTGTTCTTGTCTGCAGAGGCAGCAGAGGGATTTCAAGGTCTGCAGTGGGTCTGCCGGAGACTGAGGAATTATTAACAGTGTTAACAGTTTGAATAGTTAAATTGATGAGGGGCTTGGGGAAAATGTCAGTAAATTAGAAATCGTTAGAGACATTTGAGAAGCATTAAGGTTGAGAATTTTGTTGAAGGACATGTTTATTACAGAAATGATTGAACCCTGTTAGAAATGAAAAGACATTTTGTAATATCACTTGACTGAAAGAACAAGGGCACAGAAATGTCTCTAAGTACACATACACATTCAAGCACAATGGCAAGCTTTTAAAAAAAGTCACGTTTCAGGCAAACAAAATGAGAGGAAGAATTTGAACAGGGTGAGCAGTTGAAACAGAAGCTTTTAACTGCTTCCTGATTTCTTGGGTCAAGTATGGAATACGATAAAAGGGAAAGCAGGAAAACATGATTTTCTGTTTGATTCTCTCTCCTGCAGTTTTGTGCATGGAAGTGGAGAAGCACTGAAGAGGGGGATAGGGAAGACAGGTGCCTGAAGAGAGAAGAAGAAAAAGGGCTTCTCAAAGCTTTCCACTTTTGTGCATGAGAAGTTTTAAATACTGTAAAACTAATTATTTTAGGAGAAATGCACTGCTGCATTGTCTAAATGTGCAGACAATTTTTTTTTTTACCATAATCAGCAGAAATCACCCATCTCTATATGCTTTCTAACCTCTTGATTAGCACAAAGTTAATTTGGTGCTTATCAGTCCAAAGCAAGGGGAGCATGAAATTAAGTTAGGGCCAAATTTTCATTTCCTTCCTTTGACAACTTCCTTTTGATATAAACAAGCATTCTGTTGAATGAGGAATTAGTTTAAAATACATGATAACTTTCTGATTTCTGCAGTTGTATAGTATTTCCATGTTATTCAACATGGCATTTTTCTTTGCTGCCTTTCACTTATCCCCTCTCCAAACCTCCTGAATACTTCCTTCAATACAGCAGGTCCAGTTTAGCTGTGGTATAATTCGCTGGCTTTCCAACTTCCTTTCAAATACAAAATTAGAATTTTGACTTATTTTCTAGTAATACCACTAGATTAAATGATGTTGAATGTAAATGTTTCTTCTCCAGTTTCATGACAAACCACAGTGGTCCAATAAGCAGCTTCTTTTAGTTTTGAAGGCTGAACTTTTCCTCCTCAAACTGTAATATTCCCACACTATTGTCTACAGGAGTTTGTCTTTGTCTTCTGCATCAATATACAGCCTCAGAGGCAGGGAGGCTGCACTTCTGAAACTGCCACATGGAGTCTTCAAGAGGCAGCCTGAAGCCACTGAGGAATCATTATCACTCTCCTTAGTATCTCTTGGATTTTGTGCTGCTGGTGCAGTGAAGGTCAGCTATGATGAATGAACCCTGGATGGGTTAAAAGCTGGAACATAATCTCGTGTCTCCTAACAAGGTTTCCCTTCTCTAGAAATTCATGGCACATTTATGAATCTCCCTCCTTCTTCACCCACCATTTTTGTTTCTTAGAGAAGTGTGGTTTAAAGGGACATTGTCCAGAGGTAATTCACTAGAAGTGAATCACTCCACGTGCAGAGCTGCAGCACATCCCAGTCTTATTGAAACAATAAGGACTTCACACACTGAAAATTATGCCAACAAGCTCCAGCTTTGCAATGCAAAATACATCACAACCTTTCTTGCTCCTGTTGCCTTTTCTCCCTGTTTTTCCTACAAAATCAGTGGATGCTTCCATTCAAGAGACATTTAAAAAGGGCATTTTTTTTGAGGCTATTTGGAATTTCCGTTCTTGAGACACCTGATATCCCTACTGAAATCTAATTTGCAGTATGGAGCTTTGTAATTTCATGCTAGAACAGCAGAAAATGGAAGAATAACTCATCCAGAAGGAGAGGATTATATAACAGTAGTGAAGGAGAATCAGCAGAGACAGGGAAGATCCTTTGGAAAGTTGCTGGTTCTGCAGTGCCATACACTTGCTAATTGGTTTCAAACAATGGGGAGTTGCACTGCCAAAAAAGTGGAAGAAAAGAGAGGGGAGAAAAAAAAGTTTGGCATTAATACAGCTCACCTAAATTCAGTCAGACAAAAAGGTATATATTGCCACTGAATAAAATCCTCCTCTACGACCCAGGGTCCATTTAATAAACATCTGCCTTTGCTTCTATGGACAAGCTATATACTCCAGACATTGAGAATGGGGGGTGAGACATTTGGTGTGGGATGTGCTCAGCCTGTCACAAGTCACACCAAAATGAAGCTGATGCTGGGAGAGCCATGACACACCACAGTAAGGATTTTGTGTGGGAGTGTGCCGGTCTAATAGAAGCTGTGGACTCTGCTCCAGAAAGAACACTCATTAGCAAAGCCAATTTGCCAATAGAGAAAAGAATTGCCAACAGACACACTGAAGAAATTTTGAAGATTGATGAGCTAGACTTGGAAACCTCATTAATTATTCCAATACATGGATGCTCTAAATGTGCCACAAATCTCCACTGAAGAATTGGGTACATAGCCCTACACAGCCTGCTTTGCTTGTCTTGGTATTGTAGTACGTGATGATAGGACTAGTGTGAGAATGTCAATGTCAGTGCTGTATAGAGCCATTATACACTTTAGAGTTACATTACTTCATTAGAAATTAGCTGGGAGTTAAACAGTGCACAAAAACATATCACTTTCAAAAGTTTTTAACATGGAGAGATGAAAGGCACCGTGGTAGGATTCCAGGCTGCTTCTTACCTTGAAAATACCCACAGTAGGGGCATGGAAAAAATATACTGCCAACCTAGGGTACACAACCACAGGCTCAGGCTGGAGAAAAACCAAGGACAAGAACTGCCATGGATAGGAGCAGGAGAGGGATGGGAGAGCCAAGGAGGGAAGACTAGAAAAGCTCTGCTGCAAGGATACTAGGTCTTTATTTACTCTACCATTTTTTTAAATGCAGTATGAATTCTCCTTGATGCTGCTAATGTTATGGGGATTGCTGTTTTATCGATCTATGCACCATGATTTTCAGGTTTGTCTCCTAAATGGCTACTGTTATCTAAGAATCTCATGTACAATTCAGCTGGAATTGCTCTAACATGCAGAATGCTATGTCATCTAAAAATAGGGTCACTTCACTGTTCATAACAGCTCTCTGAATATTCATTCAGTAAACATACCAAAAGTATCAGTCCTACCTGGTGCCTTTCGCCACGCTGTTAAACACTTTCCTGTTTTGAAAAATGCTATACTTCTGTGTACTGTTTATTTCTCAACTGATTTCTAATGAATTAATTTTACCCTGTAGCTCTTAATTTTCTTAAAACACCTTCTGATATTTTTTTCCACAACATCTTGCGAGCAAGAGTCACCCAGTGGGAGCTGGTAGTTTGGAATGGTGGAATAGTGACATCCATACTATGTCATGCTTGGACAGGCTAGAGGCTGTCAGAGCATAGCAGTGTCCTGCCACCTCGACCACATTTTCTTCCCCTAACATAAAAACTTCTCTGGGTAATAAATTGTCTTTCAAAAAATGGAAACTTGCAAAATAAAAGATGCCACCTCAGAGAAACAGTAGCAGGGCTAGATATTGGAAATTGGAATTTACTGAAAGAAAGTGAAGACTGAAGGCTGAGTTCAGGCAACTGCAGGCCAGTGCAAACGGTTTGAGGACATCAACAGAAGACCTACACAGACAGGTGGATGATGCCAGGGACACACTGAAAAACAATGACAACAAATCAAACAATTAGAACTGCAGAGTAAAAATTTGGATTAAATCAACAAACAGTTGAAGGCAGAAATCATGGAAATGTCCTGACACATTTTTCCACACTAAGATAATAAAATGTAGCAGAAGATTGATATATTAGAAGCAAGAAATAGGTTTGAAATTTAAAGACATTTGGAATTCGTGCAAATCACACTGGGATTGATGGAGAAAGTATGAGCTAGAAAAATCAGAGCCCTCCAGTTAAGGAACATATTAGAAGAATTTTACAAGCTCAGGGAAGTTCAGAGGAATTGGATTCTGCAAGTGAAAGGACAACCATAAGAATTAGCTGAGAAAGAGGCACTTTTGGCAGTATTGATAAGAACAGATCCTGGACATTTGCCCCCTTATTGCAAAAGCATGCTGAAACCAAGATTCTGGAGACACTGTCTCTTTGCTTAAAACACAACATGTCTTCTATTACGTTTGGAATATCTCAAAGGTTTTGCTGATAGAAACAGTTTGCTTTGGACTTCTCTGTTAGTATTTTATCAGTAACAACATTCCACTATGTTTAGTGGCAGTATATCTGATATACTGGTGCAAATCCTTATCCATACTTCAGCTTTAAAAGTGGACTATTACCATTTTAGGAATAAAGTCTCTGCGGAACTGTCCACATCCATTTAGTAATTTTCCCTTGCACAGGTTCTGACTATGATAGAATTAAATTTCTTCACAATAGATTGTGTGATGTTACATTTTGGATGTTCAATTAAAACAAGAATGTTTTCATTATCACTGAGCAGTGCTTACACAGTGTCAAGGCCTTTTCTGCTTCTCACACTTCCTTACTAGTGACAAGGCTGGGGTGCACAAGGAATTGGGAGGGGACACATCTGGGACAGCTGATCCCAACTGACCCAAGGGCTATCTCACACCTCATGAGGCCATGCTCAGCAATAAAACTGGGAGTGAGGGATGGAGGCTGACATGAGCTGCCATTTCTCAGGGCTGAGCATCAGTCAGTGGTGAGCAAGTGTTTTCTTCTGGATCACTTTTTTTTTACTTGGTTTGTTTATTGTGGGTTTTTTGCCCCCCTCTCTTTGTTGTTTGTACTTCTTCCCCCTACCCTTTAAAAAAATAAAAAATCCCCTTTATCTTAATGCACAAGTTTTCCCACTTTTGCCCTTCTGATTCTACCCCTACTAGGGCAGAAGTGAACAAGCAGCTGTGTGTTGCTCAGCTGCCTCCAGCGTGAAACAACATCATCCCTTCTGTGCATTAATACATGAGTTCATGTGGGGAGTTTTTGGAAATCAAGTTAACTTTAGGTTCTGAGCATAGGTTAGGGTTTTTTATTCAATTAGACTGTTAAGTTTGTACTGTTTTACAGTAGACTGCATATAGTAAAAACCCAAAAGAGAACTCGCTGCTTCAAGCAAAGGAGGCAAAAAAAGGCAGTTTGTGCTAACCTGACTGAAAGTGGGCAATGTACAGTGCTTCATCCAGAATCCTGAAATCCAGTTCCCTACTAGATTGTGTCAGCTTCTAAGTTTTTTTCGCTTACAGATCACACTGCAGATTGCAGAGTATATATTTTCTCCAGACTTTGAGAAAGAGCATGGAGGAACCTAAAGACGTGGGAGGGTGTGTTAGTTTAGGCTGGTCAAGAAGGGCTTCCATTAGTGGACATTATTCAGGCAGTGCTTATTTCCATTTGGCTAAAAGCTTTTGATTGTGCATCTAGAGACAATAGCCAGTGGAATTTTTTTTAATACAAATAAATAAATACATGTCATTTTTCTGGATGAAAAGTTAAATCCTAAAGATCAGCATGGCAGCTGCCCAACTGGTAATCATGCTGAACCTCTGAGTTATCCCTGACATTTATGCACAAAGCAGGGAGACAATGCTTGCCAGGCAGAAGCTGGCAAACAAACAGTTCACAGAACAAATATGATAGAGGGAAAAATTCTAGAGGAAATAATAGAGGATAATATAGGAAATAAGAGGAATAGAGGAAAAAAGAGATGGTGAAGAGAAAGTTGTGATTTCAGCACATCATTTTCTCCGTAGCTTGTAGCAGTGGCAGTGGAGAAAAAATTCCAGAGATGAAAAGCCTAGAACAACCTTAATCTCTTCTGTGCCTGTCCTGTGTGACAAGCCACCCTTTGAAATCAGAAGAGATACAGTTTAGATGAGGGAAGTTTGAGCATAAGGAGATCGGGCAACACTCAGAGGTAAGATGAAGTCAGAACAAAGAATTTAAGATGCTGAACTGTGACTCAGAGGAGCTAAATTTTCTTCCTGCATCCTTCTTCCTTTTCCTCTGGAATCTCCCCATATCTTGGTTCCCCAGCTGAATAATGAGGCACTAATATTAAATGGTGTGTTTATTTTCATACTTGAGCGCATTTGTTAGTTTGTTTGTGTTAAACTAGAGAAATTTTACAGAACTGAAGGAGGGAATGATAAGGTAAATGTTGAAAAAAGTGGAGGGGGCAAAAAGGAGTTGTGGCAAAGGCTGAGAGTAGAAATCTCTTACTCTGGAAAAACAACATCAGTCAGAACAATTTATGTACACATAAATATGGTTTAATCAGAGAAAATGTCTGGTGCAATTATAACCCAATCTAAATAGAGACCTTTAAGTATTATTGTTACCAGATAATACGAACACTGAGATGTGAACTGCCTGTACAGAGGCATTTGTGCCAAGGCAGTCTGAACTGTACTACCTGATATTCATTGACAATTGCACTTGTGCAATACCACACTCATGGTACCTAATTCTTGTTGCCTGGTGCCACAGGGAAAGCTACAAGAAAAACAAAGGTTCAGTAGAGTCAAAGTTAAAAAGGAAAAATGGTCACAAAGAAAGGGTTCCAGAAACACGGCCTGAGAAGGATCACAGAAGATTACTCTGCAGTGGAGGAGATAGCTTTGTCACCCTCATTTTTCAACAGATCTTCCCAACTAGCTTCATCTGCCGTCCTGTATCCATGAAACACATGAAACCTGAGGATAGCTTACATAAAACTTTACAGGCTTCTGTAGGAGCCAAAAGAAGTGTTAGGGCTTGCAAATATATTGTACAGCATAAAATTGTTACGTCACATAAAGTGTAAATGTTTGGTGCTTTCTGCAGAGAGAGAAAACAAATCTTTCTCTGATTTTTATTAACTATTTAAATAGCAGAAAATACAGGCATACTAAAATAAGGTTATTTCTGGTAAACCATGGGAAAAGAACAAGAATGAAGAAAAATCACGTGTGCAGCACTTTCTAAATACACAGTTCTTTCTACAACTGGCAGTCTTTATGAATGATGTATAAAAGCTCAGATAATCCTATGATTTTTCTGTCTTCCCTATCTTTATTTTAGGAAAAAAACTAAAGGAAAGGAAATTATGTGCTTGGTTATCACATAAAAAAGCAAATTTGTATTTTTAATTCACACATTTTCGTGTTCTGAATATAGCTGTAGGGCTGGATTCCTGCAGGGGAAATCTCTATAATTACAGTCAGGTGACACCACCTTCGTGTTGAAGGCACCAATATGTGCCAGGAAGTGCTACACGATGCTAAAAGCAGCAGAAGGGAAGCCAAGCAAAAAGTGACTTGAAACAGGTAGGTGAGCATATGTGTTATACAGATCTGTTAAATCTGCGTGTCTCACAAACTTTTGCCATCTTTACAGTTTATTAGAACTTTGGTTAAAGCCACACTTAGAGCAGCAATTCATTGCATATACAGTATGCATATTACATGTTGCAGTAAGTGCGGAAGACCTTGACCAAAAGGACCTTTTGTTCTAAACACTGCCTATGGTCACAGATGACTCTGCCCTTGAGCACACAGAATTGTAACACTCAACAGATGCAACAATATTACCTTATTGGGTGTGGAGAGGTAGCATGGAGAGATCAAACCATTTACTGAGATCATAGAGCCTACAGAAAATGAACTTAGATCTTCTCAAGTCTAAGAAGATGCCTATTTCTCAAATACCTCATTAGAAGCCTCTCTTGCAAGGACAATTTAATTTCCTCTTCAGTCACATACTTATATGTCACACTAAGGTGACAGTTTATATGGTGACACCTAATAATCACTGAACAGAAGGAGTTGGGAAATGCTTGAAATATTTAGCTACAGATGTGGACTTGTCCAGTCCTGATGTTTGAGAATGCTCAAGCTGACTCAGTATCTAATTGCTTTACCTCAGCACGCTCTCTAGTATTATAACAACTATGTTGTTGGAAAGAAACAAGGTAAAAAGCTGCTGAATGTGCTGTGTTTTCAGAGGTGCTGCACTCCTGCAGCTCCTATTGACTTCCCTGAGGCTGAGCTAAGGCAGCTCTGCAGAGAAGCAAAACTGCTGTTCCTCCTAGCACAGAGCTCCAGACCCTCTTTGTGCTGACATCTGTGCTGACTTCAGAGGAGGCTGAGGATCTGACCACACAGAAACCAGAGCCAGTACATATAAAAATCTCACTGAAGGCAGTGAGTGTATTTCTGTGCAACTTGCCCTGTCCCCCACAACCTGTCACATTCAGCAAGAAATACTCTGGAGGAAAGATGGGAATAGTAAATCAGGCTATTGAATTATTTGAAAATAATCTTTTCCAAAGGGAATATAGGCTACAGATTTTTAAGAAGACGGGACTTTAGGGCTGGGAAGTGTATCTAGCGTGTCAATGTGGTAATGAAGTTAGTTCTGCACTATTTGGAAAACAGCAGATTTCCTTGCAAGGTTTGTGATTAAACATCTAACAAAAAATAATGATTTCCTTGCAGGCAGTTAGGCACCAAATATAAAGACATAGGGGAAGAGCCAAGTAGGGAAAGAACCTACTAAATATCACTACTGAAACCACTGTTACTGTAGAGTTCTCATAATATTCACTGTTAACTAAAAAAAAACCCTAATAACTATAAAACTGAAACACCCAGTAGGAGAAAGTATGCCATTAACATGCAAAAATCCTTTTACACACAGAAAATTGGCGCCTCTTCTGTAAAAAATGGCAGCTGGAAAGAGGAGAAAGCACATTGTTCTGCATGTATATGATGTGGTCGTGGAGAATCAACAAAGCAGCTAAATTACAAAGGAGAAAAACTATGCTTTGCTGGAAACATGAGTAAAGATTTCTATAACGAACTTGTGTAAGCAGAAAAGCAATGTTTGCTTGCCTGGGGATGGAGTGGGACTGAAAGGATTCCTGCCCAGAAATTCACTACTTAAGAAATTTTTACTACTTGTGCCTACACAAAATATTAGATCAAATGGGAAATATATGAACAAATTTACTGTGATTTGCAAGGTATCTGAAAAAAATTCTGCCTTGTTAGAATTACTCTAAAACAACATCTTTACCATTCTGAAGGAAGTTGTAATTTCTTCCTCTGTTATTTTCCTGTTATTTTTAATTGTTTCTTCCCTTCTATGTCTTAATTTATATTTTGATGAGGAGAAATTTGGTGAGCAGACAAAAAAAATCCCTCCATTTTTCTATGTTTTATTTTCTGAGGACACAAAATAAGTGAAATAAATACATGGAAATTTGTACAGCACATGAACAGGATGCCTATGATACCTATTCACAGCCTGGCATGGTACTAGATACAAATAAGGATATCATAACTGAGAATGCTGCAAGTCCTCCTATAGTGAGACTAGAATGCCAAAATCTACATTGCTTTAGTCTTTTTTTTCAAATAATGACTTCTAATGTCTGTATTTTTTTAAAATCAAGCAGCAGAGAATCCTCCTGTTTGAAAAAATAATCTAGGTTAAAAAAGGATAATCTGATTAAATAAAAAAGGTGAAAATTTCATTTGCTAGACTTATCTCTGGATAAGAGAGCAGCTTGTTTTTAAACAAATCAACAAACACATTGATTTATTCACAGTTACTGTGGGCAGGTATTTTTGCCAATCAAACATAACAGGTATACATTGTATAACAACACCAAGAGGAGTTGAGAGGATGCAACTCAATTAAAACAAACAGGCTGTCACACCTAGACAAGAATAATGAACTGCAGAAACATAAGATGAGGAAGAACAAATTAAATAATTGCATGCCAGGTGAGATTTGGATGTCTACAATGTTATTGTGCTGCAAAAAAAAGGCAAACCTTTATTGCAATTTTATAATTCATGTTACCATCTACAAAACATTTAACAATTCTTCAGCTCTCCTTGAAGTTGTCTGTAGAGAGCTGGACATCTGAGCTGAGATGGGACACAGCCAATTTTAGACACTTCATGGAAGGTATTGTCCTACTGGGAAAACAACAGAGGAACACAACAATAATGATCAGGCTTCAGAAAGGTATACTCGTTAGAAAAGGCCGAAGGAATTAGAGTAGGTTTAATCTGACATTCCTCCAACACTCCTCTGAATAGCTGAACTTCAGAGAAAAGAAATCAAAGAGCTAAAACAATAGCAGCTTTCAAATATATAAAAGGTAATTTCAATAAGAGGAACAAGCTGTTTTCTGTCTGCTGTGCACAGGACGGAGACATTTTGCTCATCTAACTATTTGCTAAACTCTTTTGAAGTGCTGTCTGGAAATGGACATGTTACCAAAATAACACTAAATACTGTTTTGCACTGCTACAATTTCCCTAGTGCATTAAAAATATACTTTAAAAATACAATTTGGGAAAACTACAGCAGAACTGGAGAAAAAGGAGATAGTCTCCTTATGATTGTAGATTGCTCTCCTCCTCTGAAGCAGCTGGTGTCTGAAATTGTTTTCAAAGAACCTTCTCCTCACCTCTGTGCTGAATGAACCTATGGAAAAAACTTGCACAAATCTGATTTGAAATGAAATAACTCCCATTTTGGAGTGAACTGTGTGATGAAGATGTAGTTATAAAATAAATAATGATTCAGCTCTGACTTTCAATTTTGTCCTTATTAAGTTGCTCAACCAGGTGTTGAAGCCAATAGAATTTGCTTTTCCTCTGCTGGAAAGCTATTTTGAGTGCAGCGTGACTGAAGAATAGCCACTTATTAGCTGCTCGGCAGTGCTCTCGGCTTTGCTGGTAGAATCCCCCACAATTGCTCCAACAACGCTTTTGCCAATACTCATCTGGCTCAATCAGCAGCTCTAACACTGGAGGATGAAATTTTGCAGAGCTTGTGAGGGTGGTAACTGCCTGCTGTTTAACAGCTCTGCTTCATGGTGCGGTGTTGGGAGGGAGGCAGCACTGATTTTGATCTTCAGTCTGTACTTAACTGTTTCTCTCTTCCATTTATTCTCTTCTAGTCTCAGTGCAGGATCCATCCTCACTGAAATTCCTGGGTAATGTTGTGCGCTGCTCCAGAGTTGCCATATTTCATGCTGGAGCTATCTTTTCTCCATGATGGGGGATGTAATTCTTCTGCATCTGAACTGGACTGTGAGGATTAATTAAAGTTTGCAACGCACTGTGAGTACCTTGCATGCCATTGAAGTGGAAATTATTCTTTGTTACAGCTAGTCCAAACACCATCTGGGATTTCCATGTTCCTGTTTCAGCTCAGTTATACATTACCAAGCTTGATCTGGCACCATGAACAAAAGATTAGTGTTGCAATCTCTAGTTCTGTGTTTGGTGCTGTGTCCAGCCCCCCGTGTAAGTCTGCATACATCCCAACAAGCTGTGCTCAGTACACCAGGACTCCAAGGGACTTTCTATAGCCGTAAGCCTGAGACACCCCTTTCCTTTTTCTGCACTTGCACTCTGGTATGGGTTGGATCCCCAAAGCAGTGGATCCCTTTGGCCTTCTCCACTGTCACCCCTGCCCACAATTAACTTCAAGTCAGCTTGGCAAGACTGTGTATGAAATGATGGTGGAATTGGCTCTGCATTTCACAAAAGGTGTTTTTTTCCATGCAACAGAACTGTCCCTTTGTGTGGCATCTGAAGTCCTATAGGGACATGGCAAAAAAGGGCTGATACTGCCCAAGATCCAAGTCAGTAGTGGAAGTGATGCAGACCATCCCACAGTACTCTTGTATGGTCATAATACCTACAAAACTTACCCCAAACCTGTTTTGCCAGTTCACAATGAGATCCTCTGCAGAGCCAGGTGAATACCTCTGAAACAGACAAATCTCAGCTGTGACTTATTACTCTGCTTTTATGTACCAGCTTTTGCACAGCTAAAGAGTACATTTAAAAACCTTCCTGGGACCTCAGTGTTTCTGCAAGCCACAATAAGCCAATGGAGTTAAATGACTGTGGAAACTCCTCCTGCATCAAGCTACATACTCAAAATGGCATAAAACTCAACTCACTCCTGAACTTTCCCTGGGGAAGAGATGAAGTAACAAAGAGTTAGAAGTTTACTTCCTAACTGAAGGACTCCAACAGGTAGCTTACCTAAGACACTGGGAGGCCTGACCTTCCGAAGAGAGTGCTATTTTCCCAGAAGTACAACTATAGTTCTCTCACCACACCAATTGCTGCCATTTACATGTTTGAAGTGCCATCTGACAGGTTTCAGAGTCAGACCCCAATGCTGAGTGCTAAATAAACACCTAATGAAAGTTACACATATCCACCCGAGCTTTGTGTTCTCTCACTTTCCCAATAGCATCAGACTCTCCTCAGCCTTTGAAGTGTCCCTTCTGGGTTTCTGAACAAGCACAGAATTAATTTGGCAGGAATTCTGCTGCAACTGTTCCTCAGTGAGGGCAGCATCATGTGCATTACTCTCCTCCTCTGCTACAGAGACACTGGTTTCTGATTTTATGAAGAAAAGCTTAGGTACTATCTACACTTTCATATTCAGGAGCCAGCCTAGGAAGAAATGTCTATTTGATAACTTTCAAGCAATCCTACTATGTGCATGTGTATTTGTTTGTCTCCACACATCTACAACCAGCTGTCTGGTTTTAATCAATTTTTTCCTAATGTCTTCAGAGATATGAAGCCATTAAAAATTCATAAAAAGAGGCAAATGGGCCTATCACAAATCTGAAGGGTAGATGAAGAACTGGGAACAACAGTGAAGAGACTCGAAATGAGAATGAAAGAATGATACAGAAGAAACTGATGTCTAAATGTTTATTACAAGGTAAACGCAATTTATTGTCATTATAGCTTCTTTGATTACCTTTCAACCTTTTCTTAACGACGCCCATATGTTGCAAATAAGAGGGCTTTACGACTTTTGTTCTCTCACCTTTCCCACGGCTTACATTCCCGCTTTAATTGCCACGCTGACACCAGACGGCTGCCGAGTGCGTTTGCCTGCCGGGTCGCGGCGGTCCCTGGGGAAGCCGCCGCGCTCGTCCCCGCTCGGGGGCCGCCTGTGGTTCCGGAGACGTGCGCCAGGTGGCGGTGCCGCCACCGCCGCGCCGCTTCCCGGCCGCCTGCAGGCACCGGTTCAGGCAGCGGGGGAAGCTTGCTTAACGACGAGTCCTTGAAAAAATGCTCAGAGTGGCTTGGAATGGTGGATAAAGGTGCGTTATTAGATTCTCTGCGGGTTTCCTGGGAACAATAATAAACCAGGAAAATAAAAATGGAGTTAGAAAGTGGCAGCACCGTCGGGAAGGCACAATGCTCACTTCAGTCACTACGCATCTCTGAATGAGGAAAACAAATCTCAAGAATTTCTATGTTAATATTACTATTTTTTTCTGTTGATACAAATTTCATAGAGGCAATAATGTCTTCTGTCTGATCTCTTTGAAATTATTGCGGCTAGATGAGGTCTTGGAATGAAATCCATGGTGAGTAAAACTGTAACTGCTCATGACTCACCCAAAACTAATTTCATAGCTTGTGTGGTTATAGGTGTAAGAACACCAATGAAGCTTGTTAACACTCTTTTCCTTCCATCCTGCCCTCATGATGTCCAGACTGTAATGTTATAATACTGTCAAGACTTTCTACCTGCAGAGGAAGACTTGGGGGTGATGGTTGACAACAAACTGAACATGAGCCGGCAGTGTGTGCAAAGCCGGCCGTGTCCTGGGCTCCATCAAAGGAGTGCGGCCAGCAGGGTGAGGAATTGATTCTCACCCTTTACTCCACTCTTGTGAGACCCCACCTGGAGTACTGCACACACTTCTGGTACCCCCAGCATAAGGAGGACATGGAACTGTTGGAGGAAGTCAAGAGAAGGGTCATGAAATTAAAAAGGAGACTGAAGCACCTGCCCTACAAAGACAGGTTGAGAAAGTGGAGGCTGTTCAGCCTGGGGAAAAGAATGTTGCGAGGTGACCTAACAGCAAGGTTCCGGTATCTGAAGGCAGCCTACAGGGAAGCTGAAGAGGGACTCCTCGTAACGAGCTGTAATGGGTACAAGTTGTAAGAGTGGAAATTTATCGTAGATATCAGTAATAAATTCTTTACTGTAGGAATGGTGAGGCACTGGGACAGGTTGCTTAGAGAAGTTGTGGATGCCCCATCCTAGCACCATTCAAGGCCAGGCTGGATGGAGCTCTGAACACCTTGGTCTAGCGGGAGGTATCCCTGCCATGCCAAGGGGGTTGGACCGGATGATCTTTAAGGCTCATTTCAACCCTGCAACATGATTTTATTAAGCAAAATAGAAGAAGCTGTTCCCACTGCAAGATGTTAGTGGAGAGT